>JALLAR010000538.1:0-14683 GCA_036939335.1 Conticribra guillardii
CGATTTTTAAAATAGGGGGAAAAATCACTTTACGTTCTGTTCGGTACGTAGGTCCGGTATAAACGATGGACAGACCAAGTGTCCAAAAGTTTGTCACCCTAAAAAAAACCCATCTGATGAGAGAACCTGTCTAGGCTTTTTTAGTACAAAGAAATGCAGGTAGTGATTATAGGTATTTGTGGTTGGACATTGGAGTGACTGGGGAGAATTGCCCTGCAATCCTGTATGCCAAGGCAGGACACTCACTGTGGTTATTTGTTATTTGTTAAGGAAAAAAAGCGGAAACATGTTTTGCTGGTGTCTAGTGCTCGCACCTTCAATTTTAAAAAGATAAATATTTGTTAAACATGATACTATTGGTCCTATAGTTTCATCAGTCTGCACTAAGTCAACATCATTAAATAATGCGCGTGTCCCATAATGTTAACATTCTCATACTCATAGATCGCTTGTTGGCACCGAAATTGTGATCGTATCTTATAGTACTGATCCAACTCAACGAGCTAGCAAAACAATGCCACAAAAAAATACCAAAGTGCAAAACCACATTGTTGTAATACATCATTATAGAGGGAATGGGCCACAAAATCCTCACATGTTATTTTGTCAAGTATATCCAACCAAACCTTGTATGCAACATTCATTTTGATGGATTGTAGATATCTACTATCACCTTTCATCAAGAATAACACTTCTTGCCTCGTTCGACAAAGTAGTACCCACCCAGCCTTTCCCGACATTTTATCAGGAATACACATTATTAATTTAATAATTCACCATGGACAAGAAAACGTTTCTCTTTTCCTCATCTCGAAGAATAGAATCGTAATCCAACAGGTTCCAAATAAAAGCCACGGGTTGAGATCCCACTTTGTGTGTGACATAGGAAAGTCTTCCGAAGCAAGTGTAGGGTGTTAGCTTGTTAGTTTCGGGATCATGCGTTCTGCACCATAATACAATTTGGTCGGATGATGATATTGTCGATGTCGACGATGGTGATGTAGTTATTTTTGTAGTAGTTGTTGTATCTATTGTTGTTGATAATGAGGTTGCGTCCAATGATGCTGGCGATGTTGTGTTATCTGTTGATATTATTGAGGACGATGATGCGTCAGTACCAGAGTTTGTTGGCATTGCTCTGGTAGTAGCACTGCTACCTACCACTGCTTGTTCTTTTCCAACGCGGATCAGTTTCTGAATAATTGGAGAATCCTCCCTCATTTTACTCCCGCCATACCAACTCATGTGCCTTCCATCATTTGTAAATTCATTGATATATTGGCCATTATTGACGGTGGTGAGATAATTGACCCATAGGAAAATGACATTGTTCCATTCTTGAACACCGCAATATTTATTAAACGAGATAGTACGAGGAGGCAACGATGATGAAGATAATGAGGACGATGTTGATCCCAGTACTAATCGCAGTTTGTCTTGCTCCATCGCCGCCTCTTGAAAGGAGGTTGTTATAACAAACTCTTTTCCGAATGTGGTCAATGGTTGTAATAACAGTTTGGATAGTAATTTGTTTGTGTTCAAAGAAATGGATTTTGCGGAATTGGGAGGAGGAGTTGTTGCTGTTGCTGCCGCTGCCGATGAGGTTGTTGTTGCCGTTTTTTTTCGTGGCGGCGGATTATTCGCTTGATTATTGTATATTTTCCCTTTTGTGTCGTGATCGTCCACAGCAAGGTTGGTAGTACTAGTAGTTTCAACATCTACCATGCCAACTATACTATCGACATTTTTATTATTTCTCGCAGATCGTCGAAGCGGTGGCGGCGGCGGTGGTTGCTCATTATTTTCTTCATTACTCGAAGCAGCACTTCGTCGCTTTTTGCCAGTATTGTTATTGTTGGTAGTATTTGATAAATGGGGAGATTGACGATTATTATTAGTGGTAGTGGTAGCGGTAGTGGCGGTATTGGTGGTCAGCAATCCTAATTCCAGTAGACGTTGTTGATTCCGCGCAATCTTTTGTTTTCGCATTTGGAGGTAGGGATTGGTTTCATTGTCGTCGTCGTCGTTGTCGTCATGCTGGTGATTATTTCTTTTGTCCATGGTCGTTGTTGGTGTTGCTTGGGCGTTTCGTCTTTCCCGTGTTATGGGGTTGGAATCTGCATTGGAATGAAGGAGGTTAAGGATAGTGAAAGTACAAAATGAGAATTTAATACTTTATTGAAATGTTTTGATCTACCTACTTACTAGCTAATAATATTTATTACTTGTATTTATCACGTAATTATCAAATGTTTAGTATTTACAAATAATAACCAAATAATTATTTGAATTGTTTTGTATTATAATGATGCCCACATACCTACACATGACATGGAGCCGCATGCACGACAAACGACAAGCATAAGGTAGATCATCCACCCCAACTCCAAAAGCGAACACCTCATCATTGTTATCTACCCCAAACATGGCGGTCACACAGAGATGAAACAATAAAAAAGTAAATGTCATTCCAAGAACCCAAAATTACTAACAACTAACAAACGTAAGTAAATAGTCATGTCAGACGACGACGACAATACTGCTACAAACACAAGAACCACTACCAGCAGCAGCAGCACTACCCAGCAGCAACCATCCATCACATTCACACGAAAACGAACCACCACCAAAACAAGAACTGCGGCATCCTCTGCCAGACGACGAAAGAATATTCCATTGGTTCATGCCGGCGGCGGCGGTGGCGGCGGCAAAGATGAGCATTCGTGGTTTGCACGAAAATCTTCCGGATGGACCGACGATGCCATTCGCAGCCATTTGGTGAGCGGTGGGACATCCTCCCGTGGTGGAGATAATGGCGGTGTGAGCATCGTGGGGGATATGATTGTCGGCGGACACGATGGTGATTATGGTGTCAGAAAGGGAAGGAAGAAGAAAAAACAACAACAACAACAACAACAAGGTCGTGGAGTTAGATTTGCATGGGAAGAACAAGACGACGAAGAAGACAACGACAACGACAACCAAGACGAAGAAGAAGGCGCCAATAAAGTTCATGGTGGAGAAAAATCGAGAAGAATCACAGCGGCTCCCACAATATTTGATATCATGGATGAACAAGATGAAATTGATATCCTGGCGCCCGTTCACGTTGGTAAAGAATATTATGGCAATAGTAATACCAACATCAACAATATGAATGAGCATGACAGTGATGTTCGTGCAAACAACATTATCAATAGCAACAACAAGACGAATAGTACTACTAACTCCGAAATTAATAATAATAATGATGATGATGATGCAACGATGAAGAAGAAGAAGAAGAAGAAGCAAAGCAGTAGCAAACGACGTCAGAATGCGGCATTGGCAGAACTCGCGCAAGTTTCTGGCGGAGGAGGTAGAAATTCAAATGGCGTCCCAGCATTTTGCAACGAATCGATAGGATGGCGTTTGTTGCGAGTATGGGGATATCGGTCACGATTGGGAGTGGCCATTGTTCCCGTATCGTCGAGCAGAAGAAGAAGAAGGCGTGCTGCGGGTAGTGGCAACAAGGATGGGAAAAACGAGGAAGAAGAAGAAGAGATTGACGAGGAGGAATTGAAACAAATAATGCTGGAGACTAGAAATAATAATGGTGAAAATAATGGGAATAACATTGGAAGCAATGCAATTGCAATTCATGAAGCAAAATGGTTGGCTCGGAAAGGATTGCGAGTGATTTATCTTCCTAGCATTCATAATAATAGCAACAACATTGGCAGTGGCGACAATGACAACGGCAAAAACAACAGCAATTCAAACCAATATAATGGCGACAAGAAGAAAAATTCGAATAATGCTTTACTACAGAAGAAGACGAAAAGCAATGTTCTAACGATACCACCGCCGAAATTGGACAAGCATGGGATTGAGTATGATCCATTTCGGAACGCTCCTGAATTTCGAGAATTTCACGAACGACGACGATCCATGGCGATGAAACGAGGACGGGCTTTGGGTGACGAAACAATGGGCACTACTCTTGGCGATGGTAGTATAGGGAAAAAGAGAAGAGGAGGAGGTGGAGGAGGAGGGGATAAATATTATACAGATACTCTGGGAAAGGATGCCCGAGGAGGTGATCGAGGAAATGTTCGGGGTTTGCTGTGGGATGGAACTAATAATAATCATGATAATGACAACAATGAAAACGCTAGCGAAGAAGAAGATGGCGATGGTAAAGGCGGCTACTCCGCCAATTCCAAGAATCAAAATGCGCATTATGCCGCAACAGATCACAACTATTCAGATTTTATAGGGACAAAAGCTTCTAGTGGATTTGCTCTAGAGGACGAGGATGATGCGAATGTCTATCAAGATGATGAGGAGGAACATGCCTTTGGTCGAGTTGGAAAAGATGATAATGGTGGTATTGACACAAGTCGGTATGCATTGGAAGTGCAATCTCCTCTCGCTTCGGAAGAAGAAGACAATGGTGATAATATGGGTGGGTTATTTGGTCGATCGGCTTCATTGGGAGGTACAGAAAGTCTAGGAAAGAAAAGCAAAGAAAAAAGGAGAGAAAATCTAAATTCAAAGGAGGAGGATAGCGGGAATTTCGCAGATGCTTGGAATGCATGGGGAATGGGCGCAGATAGTTCAAAAGCAGCAACCACCAATGCTTCATCATTGAAGAATGCAAATGCAACAATGAATTTCCTAGATATTTCGTCTCAACAAGAAACCACAGTGGATGGAAAACCACCTCTTTCTGGATTTGTGCTCAGTCAGAAGAAAAGCTTTACGAGTACGACCAAAAGATGGAAGGGACCCATACCTCCAACGGGATTTATTTTGAAGCGACATGTCTTTGCACCCGAAATTAATGATTACGGAGACGGGACAGACGATATAATGGATTGTGGACTAGATTTACAAGCGCGAAAACAAGCACCCCGTGCACATGTTCCACGATTACTTCCGCCCTCCTCTGGCTACCAAAGGCAAGAGGAAGAGGAAAAAGGTCCACCCTTGGATAAGATGCAATTGAACTTTCATGCAGTGCGAGACTCCATGAAAAGTAGATTTGTTTCTTCTACAGAAACGGCTTTTGCTGATGATATACAAGAGAAAAGCGATGGCAAGGACGAAATTGATAAAGATCAGAAAGAATGGGTTCAAGTCACTATCATGCCATGGCTGCCGTCCCGGTTACTTTGCAAGCGATGGGGTGTTCAATTCCCGTCTTCTGGTACAGTGTCAACAGCAGCAGCAGCTGGAAAGGGGGGCGACGAACGGAAAAGCACCGGAGGAGAAGATGAATACTTTCGCCAAACAGTATATGAGCCGGCAATAACAGCTAATCGCCAAAATGACGATGATGGAGAGTTGAAGAAAACTGCTCCTCGGAAGAAGGGCGCGACCACGTCGTCTGATAGAAATAATGATAGTGGTATGTTTGACGCTTGTGACGAGGAGGAGGATGCAGGTCCTGCACCGACCCGTCCATCAGAGGAGGTGTTCCGGGCAATATTTGACACAGATTCAGACAATACTCTTTGGTCATCAGACGAAGAAAATGATTTGGCTCATGATATTATAGATGGAAACAAAGGTGCATCAAACGCAACTGCAGAAGATGATGCTGAGTGCACTTCTGAACTGGCATCTCATGCGACGCATAGTATTGAGGAAGGCAATAGTAAAAAATCAGATGAGTCATATGCAGAAAACCCAAAATCCCGCTCCTTAGAATCAGTCACAAAGCAATGTAATACAAGAGCTTTGTCGCCAAAAGATGGCCCAACCTTGAAAGAATCCTCTGCCAATGGTCAACTATCCAAACGCAATCATCGTTATGACGATACTGAAGACAATACACAAGAGGAACGTGAACATAGTAATCTACATCGACGAAGCCGGCGCATCTACAACTCTAGCTCTTCAGAAGACGATCGTTCCGCTAACAAGTCAGAGGGACAAGACTCAGAAAGTTCTGACATCGAAAAACGGAAGCAGAGGAAAACGAAACATACGCAGGATCCAGTGTCTCATTCTAGACGACGGGAGAAGAAAAGAAAGAAACATAGAAATAAAGAGAGGAAACGCTAACTACTCATAACCATTGATAGCATTGCATAATTCATTAATTGTAATAAGTTTTATTGCAAAATTCATTTCTGTGAGAAATATCATCAATAATCTATTCATTCTTGCGCTGTGGTTGAAAATTCACGAGAATATTTATCAATAGTAAGCAAAAATATCATTTGATGAATGAATGCAGGTATCTAGTACTACACGTTGTATAAATGAAATAATCATTTGCTGGATGGCAGAGGGCTGGCTCTAGTCATTTTTCAGGATAATATAACCCTCACTTGTTGACAAGAGATGATGTCATGGCACGTAAAGGGTTTGTTATGCAAAGAAGTATTGTATGTTACACTGTGTTCCTGGCAGAATTGTTTATGGTTGTTTGTTCTTTGAGAATAGTGCTTTATCAAGTTCAAGTAAAAGTATTGGCGTAAGAAGTGACATAATCTAGATAAATATAATATATGACTTGTTTTAAGTATAATCATTGCATGGATTTCCTCTTACTAACATAAAATATCAAACCAAGGAGGTTTACAGTATCTAATCAAAATGCTATTGAATTCGAACAATATACAAATCTGAATGGATACCAACATAGAATTTTTTATCTGAGCTGCATTTACTGACAAAAGCTTGCATCAATGGCAACGGCCCTTACATAATGAACACCCATTGCATATATCACAATCGACTCCTAATTCCACTAATTCGCCCTCGCCTGTAGTGACATCAAGTTCACAAATGCTAGCAGGAACAGCAGTCGTGAGGTTGTTATTTTGAACTCTGAGTGTCAGCAGGTTAACCTTTTCGTCCTCACTGATCTCTTTTGGGATCCCTCCTTCAAGTACTGTGTCAAAGAAAAAGAAAAAAACATCAAAAATTGGGAGATTGTGAGAGCCAAGTTCTACAAAACACGAAATAATAGGCATGCGATTTCCATCAAAAGTCTATTACATAGCAACTTACAATTGTCCTATAAGAGAGTAGAAATGAGCATGACATTATACAAAGACACAATCAAGAATTCATGAGTTTAAAAAAGTGAAATATGATATGAATAATGATAGAAGCAATATGTATGGCTTACATTAAGAAACAAGCCGTTCAGTTTTCGCAGCTGATTCAAAAATGGTGGGATTGTCCCCGAGAAGAGGTTGTGATCAAAATACAATAGTCTCAATTTGCTGTAATTTTTCTCTTCAAAATCTGATGGGAGTGATCCAGAAAATTGATTGCGAGAAAAGTCAAGCATGTAGGCATTGCGCAGCCTCATTCCTTCTGGGAATAATCCAGATAGTTTGTTGCTGTATAGGCTGCAATTTTTGATTGGAGGAATAATTGAAAAAGTGAGAAAAGTACTTATTTTTGTGCGCATTTGTTTTCGCAATTCAGAGCAGCCATATTATCGTACCTGAACATTCCTGTGTCAAAAAAGTAAAGGTGAAAATCGAGGAAAGAGTATGAGCACACAAGCCAAACAAACAGGGGCCCTCTAAACATAACTCAAATCAGACTCACTCCAGTTATTTGGCCTGTTTTGTCCAAAGTTTGAAGGAAGTGTTCCGGTTAGGCTGTTTTGTCCAAGATAAATATCTGTTCGGATTAAATGTGCGTGAGGGAATAATCTTATGAGACAAATTTTATAAAAGATTTATTTTCAAAGTGTGCAAATGTAATTTCATGAAAAAGGATGACTTACGTTCAGCTAGATGGAGATCGTCTAACTTCTCAGAAATGGTGCCTTGTAATTTGTTGTTGTTTAGATATAGATGCCTGTTCGATAAGCATCACAAGCAGGGTAAGATTTTTCAATGCTATTTCGCGAAATGAATTGTAGTCACAAAAAATGAATCATGTCTCACCTTAATCTCTTGAGACTGTACACGTCTTCAGGGATTGTTCCTGCAATCTCATTATCAGCAAGGTCTATTTTGGTTAGGTATGGCAAAAAGCTGTAGGAGAAAGAGTTTGTATATGTCGACGAAGAAACGGTTTGCAAATTGTAAGGATACAAATTGTCGTGTATATGAGCTTCAATCACTTTTCTTTTGAATAAACTCACCGAATTTCACTTGGAATTGTACCCGTTAGCTTCTTTCCCGCGAGCTTAATTTCTGTGATGTGAGTCATTTCACTTGTGTAGTTATACGCACAGCGTATTCCACTCCATCCGCAAACCTCTCTCCTACTTGTAAACACATCTTGTGCCAACATAGAAGTGTAACTGATGCTACTCATTCGTTGACGCGTGAGACTAAAAAATACCACAGCAGCCGCATACTGCTCGAAGAATTCATATAAATTACTGCTGGGGTTGCCTTCGTAATAGAGCCAGTGGAAGGCGAGAGATTGAGCCGTGCTGGTGGCATTGAACGGAGCTTCTCCCGAGATGTACATGGCAGCTTTCTTCATTTCGTAGTATTTCTCTGACATTGTCGGCTTGCTTGTAGGCGAAGAGGTTGGAGTTGAAGTTGGTCCATCGGATGGACTCTCTGATGGGGCGTTTATGGGTGCACCTGTTGGAATTGAAGTGGGACGTAGAGATGGACGTGAACTCGGCGTGCCGGTAGGTTCTGGTGTTGGCGAAGAGGATGGATCTAATGTGGTTGGGGTTGAAACTGGATTGCTCGTTGGCCAGGATGTTGTTGGGTAGTAGGTCGGTGATCCTGTAGGATTAGCTGTTGGAAACATTGTAGGATCTGGAATCACCACAGGTTCTTCAGGTGTCCCGACAACTTTGCTTCCGTCATCTGGCCTTCCTCCTTTGGTTGAGGCAACACCTGCTGAAACGAATATCACTATTGCCACTCCAAAACATAGCATTGCCAACGGTTTCCAATTTTCTCTCATCCTGGTCGACATCTTTTTCTTTGTGAATCCTGGGTCTCCACTTTCATCAAATGGATTCATTGGAGCAAAAGATGCATCATCCGCAAGACTAGGTACTCCCGTAAAGCTTGTCGCCTTTTCGACATTCTGTGCTAGAGAAAATATTTTGAGCTCATCCGGTTGCGACCCTTCACGATGTTCTTCTAATACCGATGCCACATATCGATCGATTGCCCTTCCCCACGATGCTTTCGTAGCCGATTCAACGGGAGATTTCCCGTCAAGAGATGACGTTACACTGGTGCTTGCGCCTATGGCCGGGACATTGACGAAGCGCCCGCCATCTTCTTCTGGCAGCACAAATTCATCTAGTCTGTTTCTACTTCTGCTTTTCTTGGGGGACGGCATGGTACAACAATACTTCGTTGGCGTCTATTGAAATGATGGATATGGCTTCTTTACTATTATTTCTTGAAGGAGGCAAACACTGACCTCTGCTGGCACTAAGTTCAGACTAGAAGATAGTTCCTGTTGTGATAATGGTCTGCTTCGACATCACTTCCAAGGACACAACTTCCAAATTTGTCGAGGATGTAAAGGGTGAAAGGAAATTACTTAACCATGGCCGGTGGAGTCAACGGTCGCAAATAACATCTATGTTGGCATCACAAAATGTGAGGGATTGTGCGCTTCAATACTCAACGCGGTATTACCTTACATACATACGTATGTAAGTACTAAATTGCACTAACGTATTCATATGTTGAATTAGTATCATTAAGAAGAGAGTGTACAAAAGTCAGAGACAGGAAGAGAAGGGCATCCATCCGTTGAATGCATGCAGTTCTCCGAAGCAAATCCCGCTGATAGACGCATCGTCATCTCTAAAAACAAACATTCAACATGAAGATTGCCGAGACAGAAGAATCGCAGCCACCATGCATGCGATTGTGAGCATTCAATCCTCTGATGGCGCATTAACTCTCCCTGAACTTGTTTCGTCGCTTGAATGACTAGATTGGGTTCAAAATCTTTGAATTCTTTGACGGACCGCGAACTGAATCCGTTCCTCTACAGATACTACACAAAAGCTACATCATCACATTGATCTGCATAAGAATAAGTCATCTTTCGTAACAACTATCAATTCTTCACCAACATGTCTCGAGTATCTACGTCGCTGGCTTTGGTTGCCTTCACCGTCGCTCAATTATGCTCCGCTGAACTAATCGGGGATGTTATATCGGAGGTAAGCCTACTTAGTTTTGTCGTAAAGCGAATGACCATGTATCCTGGAAAATATGTTGATCATTGCAACTTATAGTTTCCAATGCTTTAATACACGACCACAATTTCCTCATGCATCGTTCCTTCGTTGCCGTCGAACTAACTCGCAATGAAAAAAGGGTTTGCGTGGAAAACCAAATCAAGATCACCGATCTCTCAACAATGTAGAAATTATGAAACCTATGCTCAGCAGAGAAAAATTTGACGAAGAGAAAGATATTTGTTTGACCGGTTTAGACGAAGACGGAGCAGCAATCTATGGCAAATGCGACATTAGGAAATTCCCTTTTTGCAGGGGCGATACACCAAATATTTGTTTCAATAGAATCAATCGTCAAGACAAGTTCTGGCCAGACAAACATCCATATTATTACATTGATTACGCTCGGGTGCATTGCTACCCAGACCGCTATCATAATGTGGACTTTGTATGTAGCAGTTGTTCTCCTGGGAGGTGGTGTGCCGCTGAGGGACGGTGTATTCTCGACGTAAATATGTACCACTGCTGGGCTGACAAAACAGAAGAAGATTGAAATGGGTTGGGAATTGACAGCACACTTTGAATAAAAAGATCTCGGACTCATGGCAGCTGATGATGTTTGCATTCTCAATATATGTAATTTGTCAATGCACTTGTGAAGCATTGGGATTAATCGAGCTGAAACTGTATAATACATTATGGAAAAGTAAGTACCATACACCAGCGTAGCAGTAAATTTTATAATTTACACACGAATGTTGTTTCTTTTGAAAGAAATATGGACGCGTTTCATTGCACCCCAATTATGGACATCAAAAGTAGAATTTCATTTGCCCCGACATCTTTCTGTTTCAAAAAATACTCAAGTCTCGCTAGAGATAAAATGCAGCACATGAAAATGCTAATAGAATGATGTGTTTAGTGAAAAATTATTGAGGGTTTATAATCGCTGTAGGTCTCTCTTCTCCTTCTCGTAGAAATCAAAAAGAAGGACTGGCGTTAGATTCAATTGCAGATAGCATCCTTCAAAAATGGCATTCCGCATTAGTCGCCTAGCAAGATTGGAAAGAAATCTACCGATAAAATGTGGACTTAAAGATTTTTCCTTGCGTCGAAGTTTTCCCGAATAGGTTGAAAGATTCCTCACTTCCTGGCTTTGAAATTTGCACCTTGCGAGTTGTTGATTACATTTATCAAACATGTTCAATTCCAGCAGTGACTTCCAACATGACCACTTCCCGTATTATGCATCCAATCACATCCTAAGATTGAATTCCGTGACCAAGGGGTGGCAAATAATATGGCATTTTTGGAAAATGAAACCTCTTAGAACCAAGGAATGAAATGAAGAGAGAAAAACATTCCAAGCGCCACCACCCCCAAAATCAACGGGGTCAAAAATCCCCACTTTTATTTGGTAAGATAGTGGTTGGGATGATGAAAATATTTGTTCCATTAATGCGTTTTCATTTAATGAGGCAACAAAAATAATTAAGTAAGAAACAACAATGAGGCAGTAACCCAGCCAATAAGACAAAACTAAAAATCCAAAACAAAAACACAAAACGAAGCACAAACTAAAACTCACAACAGGGTAACATGAGCGAACTAATAAAAACGATCCAATAACACCGCACGCCGTCATTGTTGGAATGACCCTCGGGCAATAAATGTCCCAAAATGTAGAGGACGATGCTGATGTTTGCGATGGCGACGATGATAGTTGGGGGAATTTAAAGGGAAGATAAACCGTAAGATACATAGTTAGGGTGACATTGATTGAAAATAGCGCCAAAGACGCATGGAAGATCGGTCGAAGGATACGATCATCAGTGAATAGGGTGTGGAAGAGCCGAGTATAGGACGAGATGGCAAATGCTGCAATGACCCATGCGACTATGAAATGCAAGATCAATGATGGGGCGTGAAGCCATTGTAAATGTAATTTGAACAAAAAAATGAGGAAATAATGCAACCTTTTGAGAATATTGTGAATCACGATATGATAATAGATGCGATTCAGTAGGATGCAGCAACGCAATACCAGCGATACTCACGAGCATGTAGCTTGTCCGAAATGCGCTCCGTCCGGGAACGCAAAGGCGCGGATGGTCGAGAGCCGCTATTGGCTGTCGATGATCTGTTAGATGTCGCCGCGCCTTCGTTTTGGTCCACTGTAGAAACTCTGCGATAGGTCGTCATTGTGATTCTTATTCATTTGAAATTGCCGCCGCCGTCAATCTTTTTCGAATCTTTTGGGCGTGTATTGCGTGATCTCCCAACGGGAAATCACGTGTCAGTCACGTGAAATAGATGATAATGCGAAGTTATGTGAAGACAAAGTTGTAAAATGAGTACAATATCCATTCTTTTTTGCAGGAAAGATCTGATCTAGAAGAAATGGTTGAGGAAACTTTTTCACAGTAGGTAGTAATCTCTAGTGCTTCTTGTTATCCCAAACCTTCCCAAACTGTCACCAATTAATTAAAGAAAATAGTATCTACCTATCGCAGCAGTAGCAGTAACATCATCAAAACATCTACTAGACCACATCCAGTCAATATCTTTCCACAAGAAAATGTATGTGTGCCCCTTTGTGAAATTATGAGGCAGGCATCCTTGGACTTGGGAACAGAGGAAAGCCCCATAAACTTTTTTTCTTCTGGACAATTTCAAAGAAATTTCCAGTCTCAGGCTCAAAAGATGATATGAGACGCTCTGGTGTTTTTTTGGCAATCAATTGATAATGTAGGAAAGCAAATATGGTCCTCTTGTTTTTGACAACCACAACCACAATCACTTGGCGCCTCCAATTACCTCAGATTCTAACCTTAAACAAGACGGGTAGAATCTTCGGGAACCGAAGCTACCTTCTCCCCCCCGTTAGTGGCCGGGAGAACGGGCTGCGAAGTGCCGCTGTTATAAGTATAAGGTGTGAACCACAATAGTCAAATTGATGTGTTTTGCTTGAAAAGAGTTAGAAACTCTCCTTTGTAAAAGAGTCGTAAACTGTAAAGATTGCTATTATCATTTCACCATTCAATCATTATCATAACCAAATTGTGTTGGAGTGATTAATTGAGTAATTAAACTTATTTTTATTGTTTGAATCCGCCATGCAAATCATCCATTAAGAACTAAAGTTCTTAAAATAATGCAGCATTTTCAAAATAAGGTAGATATATATGTGTTCTGATTTTTCTATCATCATCTATTTTTCTATCCTAAATAAAGGTGGTGCAGTGATTTTTTTAATGCAGCTCTAGTACTCATAATAGCACTACGAAAGGAAAAAAGAAAACACTTCACTTTTTTTTTGCAATGGTCAAGCGAAATGTATTCTCTGGTATCACCATGTTGCCACCATCCTCGATGTGAGAATATTTTACAATGTTAGTCCAAAATGCATCCTCCGCCTTCTGCCATGCAAATTCATCTGTCTCGGCTAGTTCAATGATTTTACTTCGAAGAAGCATCGTTCCTATTGTAAATTGAAATCCTCGGTCCGAACCATAATTGAAAGGATAAGTGCTAGTGGTCTGATTCACGTCGTCAAAGCCAGCTTCTTCCAGCATCTTTCGGAACAGACCATCCTCGCTGAGTGACATAGGATTGAGAGGAGGTGGTGGTGGCTCCTCACCCAAAACATGAAGCATGACATCACGATTAATTTTCATCATGTCGAGTTTGTCCCAGGTTGTTGCAATGAGGATACCACCAGCTTTCAGGACACGGTGAGTTTCGGACAGGGCCGCGGCCTTGTCAGTAGGAAACATGTATCCATAGCAACAGGTAACAATATCTATGGAGTTCGTATCAAATTCCGAGAGGTCCTGCGCATCCGCAAGGACGCACTTTATATTATCAAGGTCCTCTGTATTTTTCGCAGCTGCCTCAATCATGTCTTGAGAGACATCGGTAGCAATCACTGTGGCATCCGGCAAAGCCATCGCGATGCTTTTGGCAGGCTCGCCTGGTCCCGTTGCCAAATCGAGGATGGAAGGCGATGCCAATCCTTTTGCATGAGACACAGCATGTTGGGTCATGATGGTCCAAGGACCTTTTTCGTGCTTATGATTCTCGCTGATTGCTGTGTAGGCCTTGGTCATGACGTCGTCAAATTTAGGGGCATCGGACTTAGAGCCAAAGGGACGTGCTCTTACGGCAGAGCTGCGTTGCGATACAGTGTTCGCAAGGAAAGCAAATGCACCTTGTCTCATCTTGGCAGCGAGTGGGTCTGGATGTAATGTTAACAGTGTGGTGTTAATTCGCCAAGAGCCCCTCTCGACCTCCCTTTATGCCGTGATGATGTTGTAATGCGCGGAGATGCTACGATAGTACCATAATATCGGATGGACGGATAAACCGAACAGTCCGCGTCCGTATTGTATTATTTACAGGAAATTCGAGCTGAACGTAGTCAACGAGAGCTCTGTCAGGAAATTTTCAAAAAATATGTCCGTCTGTCTGTCTGTCTGTGTGTCCGTGTGTCCGTGTGTCTGTCACGCTATTTTCGCTGTTTCAAAATATAGGTACTACATGGTTGTA
>JALLAR010000539.1:0-14682 GCA_036939335.1 Conticribra guillardii
TAAAATAAGGTAAACATTAGGATATCTCATATCTACAACCTATGAAAAAATATGGTTTTATTTTTGGAACCAGGACATATCAGCATTGGTTGATAACAACCTATTCTACGTTGGTAGTGCGTGACGAATGAGCCACAAGATATGTGGCTGAGAATGGATGACATTAGATAGTAGACGAGATGCCAAAGTGCTTTGGTAGTGGACGACAATAATATAATCATAATTTTAGTATCATATTATCTGACAAAGGTTTCTGCCTTCCTTGGTTGGATTTAAACGCACAAGTTAAGTAAAAAGCATTATTCAATCTCAGCACAGGCCCTTTGGGCATTCGTGGCTGAAATTTTTAATACCCCACGGTATGCAAGCACTCAAGAAAAACATTGACGTCAACCTTCCCAGCGGTAGACCCTTGCTTTGCCATCTCTGCAACCATCAACAAAGTTTTGATTCCAATGGGCTTAGTTATTGCTTGACCAATAGCCTCTGCATCGCTTTCAGTCAAATGCGCCGCCACACGAAGAACTTCAGCAATCTGCATTGGATCCTCCAATAAAGAAGTGCTTTGATTCACGCCAAAGGCTTGCACTAGTCCAAGGTCCTGCAACAAGTGGGGACAACTGGTGGTTCCAATGATTAAAAGACGTCGTCCCTGATCTGGAGGCACTTTCTTCAGAAGTACAAGAAGTGTCTGAAGAACAACATTAGAGAATCGTGGCCCAATTGCAACATAGTCAATTATTCTCTCGATATCATCAATGAAAATTAGCGACAAAGGTGATTTGTAAGAATCAAGGAAAGCTTTGTGAATTTCCTGGCACTTCGACATCTCAGAGTAGCCAATCATGTCATCAGCAGAAATCATGCGGACAAACGGAAATCCAGATTCTACAGCAACCTTTGCTGCCACGGCAGTTTTTCCGGACGACACTGGTCCCTGCAATAAAACACTCATTAACGGTGTCTTCTCTGAAGTTCGGACTGTAGGGTGATGTAGGGGTGGAAGATGTTAGGAACCCATTCAATTTTAGAATGCAGAAAAATAAAACAAAATCGCGACTCACCCTGCTCAATAAGTCGCTCCATGTTACCCATGAGCAAATCAAACGAATCTCCATAAGGTACAAATCCATTGCGATACAATGCTTTCAACTCCTGACTTTTAGCTCCAAATTTGGGCGCTACATCATCCAATGCCCTCTGAAAATCATCATATTGAACCATCAAGTTTGCTACATCAGGAGCCTTTGACAAATCCTTGACATCCACACAACGGGTCAACGCATAGGAAGACGCAGCTTTCACCAATCCCTCAATCTCAGCACCAGAAAAGTTTTTTGTCTTGTCAGAAATTTCATCTAATCGATCAAGCACCTCGGGAGAAATACGATTGCTGTCTTTCATATTTTTTGTGTGAATATTGAGAATCTGCAATCTGCCCTTATTGTCAGGAAGACCAATTTCAACATGCACTTCCAAACGACCAGGGCGAAGAAGTGCATCGTCAATCATATCTTTTCTGTTGGTCATTCCAATTAGGAGAATATTGTTCAATGAGTCTACACCATCAATTTTGGACAACAATTGATTGACCACAGAGTCTGAGACACCGGAATCAGATCTGTTTGCTCCGCGGCTCTTACAAATGGCATCCATCTCATCAAGAATAATAATATGAAGCATGGAATGCTCGCCCATTTCAAGCTGCTCTTTCTCGGCCTAAAATATTAAGAAACCCATCAGTTGCAAGTGAGATAAGAGAAAATATTTCAATGAGTTCATTAAAAGGTTGACGAAAATCTAGATCTTACCTCTGCAAAAAGTTCTCGCACTTTTTCCTCACTTCCTCCAACAAACTTGTTCAAAATCTCGGGTCCATTTACAATCTTGGGTTCGCGAGCGTTAAGAACTTTCCCAATCTGTCGAGCAATTAGTGTTTTACCACATCCTGTCAAAAAGAATGTGTCAAGATTCAAAATAAAATTTGCATCCATGTTAGATTGTTACATACAGTATGCTTTAAGCACGGACAACCAAACAACATGACAAAGTCAAACTCTCAAAAACTCACCTGGCGGACCAAAAAGCAACATTCCCCTCACATGATTAATCCCCATCTGCTTAATCACATGCGCCGGCCAAATCCTACTCGCAAACGCCCTCCTAAAAATTTGATTAAACTCCGAATCCAACCCACCAATACCAAGCTTCTCAAAATCAAAATCCGAAAGAAAAATTGTATTCGCCCCTCCTCCCGCCCCTCCCGCCACCTTCTCACCCACCAGAGACACAAGCTTCGAATGCCCACGCCCAAACGTCAAGACGGTGGGTGCCAAAAATTGTCCCACGCGCGTGGCATCCTCCGATACGACCTGCTCCGGAGTTTTTTTCCCACCGCCGCCAGACCCTGTGAAATCCATTTGATGCACCTGACCAATGCTCAATTCAATTTTCGTCCCTTCGAAATCCATGGCCAGAGTCTGTCCCACTTCAAAGACTTGTCCTTCGTAATTCAATAGAAAATCCGATGCCAATCGATCCGTATCAATTTCACGCGGAGGAGTTCCGGCAATTGCCGATTTCTTGGCCAATAAATCCACTTCAATTGTCATGGTCGCCAGTGCAAAATTGGGAGGAGGACGAAAGGGCCATATTTCGACCTTGTTGGCGAGAGATAGCTGTGCGAATCGACGTTGCAGTCCATTCAAGGCGATTTTGTCTTCGGGTACGGCGGCATTGCCTTCGGCGACGTAGGCATGAGGACCGACGAGGATGAGGGGCGCGGATCCGGATTCGGGACCGAGTGCTTCGAGGAGGAGGTTGTAGACTGTGGGGGAGAGGTAGACGCGGTTGGTTAGGGCGAGGCGGTTGGAGGGCAGATTGCCCACTTGGAGGGACATGCGGCCCATGGTCGTCGTCGGCGTTTGGGGTTTGAGAAGTTTGTGGGAGTTGGATTTTGGATCGTGGGATAGATTCTATGCATTC
Source organism: Conticribra guillardii (assembly GCA_036939335.1). Taxonomy (NCBI): domain Eukaryota; phylum Bacillariophyta; class Thalassiosirophyceae; order Thalassiosirales; family Thalassiosiraceae; genus Conticribra; species Conticribra guillardii. The sequence continues at coordinate 2,986 of JALLAR010000539.1, forward strand.
ATTCGTGATTCGTGACGCGTGATTCGACCAATCAGGTCACGCTTCAGTCCCATGCGTGATTTTCCACGTTGAAACTAAACAATACAACGAATGATTTCCATCAAACAGAGGAAGTCTTCCATTAGCGAAACCAGCGATGCACACGCAAGCTTCTCTGTTGGGAATCGTGGTACGTAATTTTCTACCAAGTGATACTAAGTTTATCATGCTGTAAGTTTCGCTCTTTTTACCCTCTGTAAGACAATTCAATATGGGAATTCATACTTTACTGACTCCACCTACATTATATACTCCTACTCCATTTATTTAAAAAATGTGGTCGGGTGGAAAGTACCAAAAAGCATGTGCGTTAGGCGAGCGAAATAAACACCTTAATAAATGTATGTTTTTATGTCCCTAACGCATTTTGGCAGGATCTCAACGGCCAAAATTGGCAAATTTTGACCATTTCTTGTGATTTCTTGATGGATGAAAAAAGTGTGGTTACCACCAAAATCTCTGCCAAAAATGTACATACACATGCTCTTTCCTGCATGAATCCCCGTTGATTTGTATGTCTATGTATCGTGTTGATCTCACTTTTTATTCACGAGATAAGGAGTATTATTAGCAGTTAGAATTGCACTCCTTCTTCCGAGTGCGCAACGCAACACAAAATTGGCGTCTTATGCATTAAATTGTCGTCGTCCTCCTCGACAATCCAAATTTTGTTCAACTCATAAAATACACCCAACGAAACATTTGATACAACTCAATTTTCATTCATTTGCACAACTACAACAACTACAGCAAACGAACAACTACATCACCATGCCAAGCTCCACGACCGCCCAGCATCCACCACCCGAGCAAGAGGCTCCCACCTTTGAAAAACGCCGCAAGCTCAATAACAACAATAATGCAGCACCTCCTCCATCCCACCATGCGGGACCCAGCAGCGCCCGCTATCATTACGACATGTACGCCCTTCACATGCGAGCTGCGGCATCGGGATATCCTCCTCCTCCAGGTCACCATGAAGACTATCCTCCGCATCATGGGGCTGCCATGAGTCCTCATCAACAACCTCCGAGCATGCCGTATCCTCGATCGGCGGGAACATCTCCCAAACACAACCCTGTTGCTGCGGGGGTGGTCCCTCCACCAGCACCGCATGGATATTATCCCGATCCCTATTATGCAAGTCGACGTCCCAGCGACATGGCCTCTCCGTACGATTATCCACCACCTCCTCGAATGGCCTATGCGGATCCTCATCATCATCCCCACCATGCTCATGCTCCTCCTCCTCATCCTGCCATGCATCATGCACATCCTGCAGACATGGCCTATGCCGCTCGTCATCACGGTCATCCTCATCATCATCCTGCCTTGCCATCTCCTCATCGTGGTGGAAGTTCGGGAGCTCCTCCCACTCCATCATCCACGGGGCAATTGACTCCCCGTTTCTTTGCCAGTCAGCCTTTTGAGTACGATCGTCCCGCTGCCGAGACAATTGCCGCCAGTTCGGGTGGTGGCGGTAGCAATAAACACAATAGCAGCAGCACCACCAACGCTCGCCATTCCAAATCATCCATGATGGGACCACCACCCTCGGAATCCGAGAATGATAAACAATTTAGTCCAACGAGCGTCGTGACGACGTTGGACACTCGCAGTCCCGAAGGTTCGAGGAATTTGAACCAGTTTGAAGAACGCGTTCCGAATAATGGAGCTGTGTCATCTCCTCGTGCTCCTCCGCCGACTGCGGCGGGGGCCGCCGCCGTCGCTGCTGGCAGGTATTACTATCCGCCATCGTCTCTTCATTCTCCGTCTCATCATGGGCATCCTGGTCATGCTCATGCTCATGCTTATCCATATGCGCACCATCATCCTCATGCTCCTCCTCCTCATCATCGTGTTGGTGGCGGTGCCTATGCTCCTCCTCATTCTCACCATCATTATCATCATCCATCCCAACATTCAGGTGAAAAGAAATGGGCTTGTGATTATTGCAATCACAAATTCACAAGTTGGGAAGATTGCTCCGATCATGAAACTGTATGCCGTACCACCACATCATCATCTTCTTCTGCCCGTCATCATAACGGTGGTGGTGTTTCTTCCAAGAATAATTCACCCAGATCTTCCAGTGGCAACAAGGAAGGACACTTGATGGAGAATGCAAGTTACAATGAATCCAACAACAACAACAACAGCAATACCAACATGGCAATTGAAGGAGAATACGCCAACAACACCGACCGCGAAACCTTCCTCCTCTCCACACCCCACGATGGAGAATCGCTCTCCGACCGCCAATGCTACGTACGCACCCACTTCGTCGAACTCTTCATCGCCAATCAAACCGACGTCCTCTCCCGCCATTCCCGCGGAGCCCAAAAACTCCACGTCAACCAGGTCGGACTCCGCTGCGCCTACTGCGCCGTCAAGCTCAAGCCGCGCGACAGAGCCGAACGCGCCATTTGCTACCCTTCCAGCATCAGCAGGATTTATCAAACCGTGGCGGATATGCAACGGTTTCATTTCGAGGCGTGCGTGGCAATTCCGCCGCAGGTGTTGAGAGCGTACAAGACGCTCAAGACTACGCGACCGAGAGGCGTGGGAAGTCCGCAGAGTTATTGGGATAAGAGCGCGAGGGATATTGGGTTGGTGGACAGCGAGGAGGGGATTCAGTTGTGTGTGGAGGGGAGTAAGTTGGCGCTTACCAAGAGTGGCGATCCTTCGGCAAAGCCGAGTTCTTCGAGGGAAGAAGTGGCCGTGGCTACGGCTCCGGCGTCCATTCCAGAACTGACCAATGTGACTTCGTTGGCGGTCTCTTCTTCGGAAGCGAGTGTGTCGAATTCGGATGCTCACTCGGAATCATCCACGGAAGAGCATCATCACATACTATCCACTCCCAGATCCAACATCAAGTCCATTGATGCAAGTGAAGCTGACGCAAGCATTTTGCTCATGCTCAAAAAGACTCCAGAATCTCCGCCAAAGAAAATGCCACAGGTCAATGAAATTACCCCTGTTTAGGCCAGGATGTTTGTTCTACTTCATGAGACTTGTTTTTGAGGTTGGCAACTAGTATTATTTAAGAGCAAGAGACGCCAAAATCATACACAAGTCAACACCATGCTTTACCTTCATTTTTATTATGCGTGTTTTTGTTCGAGATTGTTTGTCCACGAGATATGTATTGTGCCAACTACCACTAGCTGGTCTGTACAAACAAGGAAAAAAAGAGGCTCATCAAGTTTTACATGAGCTAACCCATCTGTACATGGATTTGACATGTTGCATGCAAATTAAATTTAACATTTCATTATTATTTCATTCTGTATTATCAACCTGAGTATTATTACATCATATTATTATCCAATTAAAAATTACTCATCATAAAAGCCTTTTGACCAAACGAGTTGTTATTTTTTGTGTTAGTTGCACAAATTCACAAGAGAAAGTGGAATATAAATCATTTTACCCTCAGGTTTTTATGAGCAATTTAAATAATCCATTTACTTAATGAAAGACCGAGGATAAATTTGCAAAGTCATTAGGATTGACCATTAGTGCTGACTGTATGGGGAATGAATTTGTGTTGGTATCTAACAAGCCCAGCCCAAAAAAGAATTGAATCCTGAAAGAGGAAGTTGTGATCCTATTTATCCACAGTGGAAAATTGTGAATGGAGAGAAGGCAATTATATACTGATAAAAAGCCTGACTTTAGAGGTATGTTTCCCCAGAAGTTGGAGTCATGCATGAAACACAAAAAAATCTTGAGCATATACCACTTGTTCTAAGTCAGGATTGGTGATGCCAAATACTTTATTACGATTAATGAGGGAAAGAAAAGCGAGTACATTTGTCTCCCCACCACAAGGATCAATATCAAATGTGCCATGAATACTTGACTCTGGCACTCAATGTCATCAGTTTCTGCCTGGCCAAGGATTAAATGATTGTACAAAATGTTCAAAACTGATACTGGCAACACAGTGAGACCAGTTACAGGCATTTTTTACTTAGCACAGTGCACTTCTGGCCCACTCAGGCCCACTTTCAATTCACTGCCACTGTTGGAAATACTACAATAACGCCATTGTTGATCGATTAACTATCTCTTGCTAATCAGATAATAATTAATTTATGAGAGTATTCTAAGCATGAGTAGGCATAGTTTTGACTCATTCAGAAGCTGCAGCGTGAGCTCCACGTGGAACGTTTTCCAAAAAACTATCTACTCCAACACACTCCTGTGGTCTGTGATCGGTGGTCTTTGTCAGAGATACTCGATCCCGGGACATCTCATAATCTGGAATAGTTGGATCAATATTCATGATCGCCGCCCTATGGGTTTGATAAAAGGATCAGCCAACATTTGTTTTGTTGGGCAGTGCTTAATTCTCATCTCTCCATTTTTGATGCGATCCCTCATGAAGAAGTACCGAACATTCATTTGTTTCGTTCATCTACCACTGGATTGTTGTCCATTGACTAATAGATAACTTGAGCTGATGTTATCTTGGAACACCTCAGTCTCATCGATTTCATACCCTTGGGCTTCAATAAAATAGTTGCCCCAAATGATCTGGGTACTAACATCATCAACGCCAATAATCTCCGCTTCAGTAGAGCTCTTGGCATTTATTTTCTGTTTTCTTGACATGGCCAATATTGCACCTTTGCCCATTGACATCATTCCTCCCGTGTGTCCCTTGCAGTCGGGATGGACATGCCTTGTGGTATTGGATGGGCGCCATCCGTGGGGGTGACATAATCATATGCGGGTTCGGTGAGGGGAAGTTGTGCTCCAATCAGCGCTTGTTCAGCAAGTTTGACAGCGGTGAGTTTGTCGTCTAGGTCAATACACTCCTGTGGTAATTCAGTGGGGAAAAATGCAGTCTCGTCCATGTTGAGAGGACCAATATCCTCATATTCATCACCAACCTCAACAATATCACCACGATTAGTAGTAAAGCGAATGTTGGCATATTTTGTTGTCTCACAATTCGTTCCACCAACTCAATTACCGAATCAGGCATGGGTAAAGGTGTGGCCTGTGGACACACAATCTTCTTTTTTGTAGCAAGGACGAAGTATTTGTAGGACCCCTGCAGGTTTCCTGTCGGGCCAAGTGCAATTGCTGCAACAAATCTTTCTTTATCAGTGTTGGATGGTTTATTTTCTTTGAAGACTTGGCAATAACTGCCAAAAGGAATTTTACAGTGTTTCTTGAAGTCAAGCGTAGTCCCCGTCATGATGGTGCATGGACTGTAGTGTTTAGACACACCACTTTTTGTGGGAAAAGCATTCAGCCATGTTACACAAAAATTTACGCCTTCTACAATAATCCGACCAGGTATTACGTTAAATGGTAAAGTACTGTGTAAAGCCTGGAATCTCTCTTTAATTAATCGAAGCATCTGGGACGTGTTCTGAAGCTGCCGCGGCATTCAGATCAGTAGAACCGAGCTCTCCTCTGAGTGTATCAAATTCCTGATCCACTAAGGCAGTCGTCACATGCATGCCCTTGTTTTGATAGATTCTAATTGATCATATCAACGAGTCCTTCAAATTTCCTTTAGCACAAGAGTAGGGAGGAACTCCGTGGTGATCAAATTGATGCCCCTGGTGACAGTGACCAGGAACTTGATACCGTTCACGTACATAATGTCAGCCACCAAGATTACGCACTGATTTTGGTCAAAGATGTGCCGAGGCACATAAATATAATCCGTTCGAACAACGGGCGCAGCACGCCGCACCATTTTACCTTTAAGGGAGGCGATATCGGGACCATATATTATGCGAGCATTCCGAATATCATCAATAGCGATAGGACAATTTCGAATAAGGTTGTTACGCACCATTGATTCGAAATCTTTCATCGATGGGAATCCAATCATCTTGTACGCGTCCCATGCTGCTTTGGCTCCGGCAATTTGCCGCTTCGTGAAGCCTTCCTGATTCTCAGCCACCGTATTGACAGACACCAGTTTGCCAGTTTTTGTGTTCTTGACCATTTGGGTCAGAATGACATCAGTGTCATGATAATATAGCCCATCTGGGCTTTTGTTGTATACCATTGTTGAGCCATCTGGCTTGTGAACAATGAAACAGTTTCCGTCACTGCTGTCAAAGGTGACCTTATATTTCTGTTGAAGTTTCGAGAGGGAGATAATGTTCGCAATCCCCTCCTGGTAGAAGTAACACTTGATGCTACCCATGTCACCTTTCCATTTCAACTCGTTGTGTCCTCCTTGGCTGTGCATGATCGCCAGTTCACAAGGCTGAATATTAGTGAGGAGGTCACGATTGCATATCACTCCGCATGTCGACTGACTGTTGAGAAGCAACCAGGTGCGAGGAATCAAACTCTCTTGGTGAGCCGTGTGGAAATTGAATTCGTTACCTCCAATAATCACGGTCGACAGCTATACTTGCCTGATCGTTCTTCCCCCAGCATCTGCCCCAGCAGATGAGCCAGGATTCGTAGTCATCCCCCCAGATACTGCAGAGATATCGGAGGGAGGCATGGTAGCGGTGGTAGTGTTCACCGTCTCCATCGGCTTCCTTGATGGGCAGTCACTGGCATAGTGGCCCATTATCCCGCACTGGAAGCATTTGATAGTAGCTATGTCGGGAGGCTTCTTTTTTTCAGGTTTAATCTTGGTTGCCAGCGTGATACCCTCATCAGTTTTGCGATATTCCGATCCCGGCTGCTGGGTTCTTTCTCGTTTCCATTTGATGACAAGGTTGTATGCATCTGTGAGGTTTCTTGGGTACACATCGTTTCCCAAGGTGAATTGATTCTCTAAGAAAACCAACAACTGGCCATGACGCTTCTTTCCGTTCAGCTGCCGGAGAAAATGACACGCCATGAACTCTTGTTTGGAGATGCTCGTTGCTTTGTCAAATGCCTGCATAACTGCCAGGTCATCATCCATTTTAATTCCTAAGGAAGTAAGATGTCTTGCAATCAATCCAGGATGAAAGCCAGAAAAACCACTTTGTAGTATGACTTGTATTTTCTCAAAAACTCCTCGTCGCTCATGGTGTCAGATTGGTAAAAGCGGTAAAAATTTGTTAAACCCATCATGAGCGCATGAGGTAGACTCTTTGTGCTCTTGAAATTGAAGACGAGGCTTTTAATCCCCTTCAGCAATGCCAATAAATCAGCGTGCGCTTCAAACATTGCATACTCCTTCAGTGCCTGCAGATTGGCTTGAAGGTTCGGGGTGCATTGGCCATAAACCAGGCCATACACACTTTGGATGGATTGATTGAGTGCTCTCTTTTGCCTCACAAAATCCATGATCTTGGCTTTCCAAATCTCTCTGTCCATGTTATCACCATTGGTCGGCTCCACAGGCTTTACTGGCATTGCCAGCACACCGGTTAATATTGTTCTCACGACAAGTTCTCCTGATGTGAAATTGGTTTGTATAAGATTCACAATTTCATCCATTGTCGAGTTGTAGACATCCACGTGCCTTGGTTGGCCGCAATCTAGTACGAACCCTTTCAATTCTTTGCAGCGGCCCTCAAATTTGGCACCGCCTCCCGCTTGCGCGGTCGTTGTTCCGAACGCCTGCCTTTTTGGCCCTGGCGCTCCTTTTCCACCCTGCTGCCCTTTGGCACCAGAGTCACTCATCTCTCAGCTTAATCTTCAGTTCTTCAGTGTAGTATAAATTAATTATTATGTTGGAAATACTACAATAACGCCATTGTTGATCGATTAACTATCTCTTGCTAATCAGATAATAATTGATTTATGAGAGTATTCTAAGCGTGAGTAGGCATATTTTTGATTCATGCAGAAGCTGCAGCGTGAGCTCCACGTGGAACGTTTTCCAAAAAACTATCTACTCAAATAGCCACTGGACACAAAAAGGTGTGAATTGACTAAATGGCCCCAATTATGCCCCCCACAAAAATCTCACCAAAGCCAAAGATCTTATTTGAATCAGTCATTTGGAAGTGAGTTTGTTGGATATTATTTTCCATGCACAAAGACAAAATAAATAGGCAGTTGCTATGCAATATCATTCTGAAGCTTGTTAATTATTCTAACAGTATTTCTTGAAAATAACTGCATGCAAAGGTGATGTCTAGTATGGACAAAGAAGATGATGCATTGTTGGAATTAGATGGAAGTGGATACCAGAACTTGAAAAATGGGATGATACTATGAGATTTGATGCTGCCCTCGATATATTTGAAGTGGCATCAAGGTTGAAGGATGACAAAAAAATGGATGATTGTATTGCCAAACTCACTAATCACCAAGCACAAGAAAAATCTAGTTCATTATGAGCTCTACAGTGTTTGAAGCAGTCCATCATACCATGCTCAAACATGCGGAAGTTCTTTATCCAACATTATTCAGAATCTTACTCCCATTAGAGGCTGGGAGGCATAAAAGCATTGCACAACAGGATTGAGACCAAAATGAAGAGTGGTGTTGTCAAGAAAAAATCAAGAAAACGGGCAGCACTTCTTCAGATGGATGAACATTTTGTGTCAAAGAGTGAAAAGACTGCATCTCCATTACATCCATTAATCAGAATGATTGAGAAAAAACTCACGTCAAATGATAGACAAGTCCTTCTCTCTATAAAGACATCACCTCTAACTCTTGCCACACCCAAACCCAGGAATGGCAATATTTATATAAAAGGCACCAAACTCAGTATAATTATAATAATCACGAATCATCCAAACATGTTCAAGAAACGTGGATCATTGATAAAGATATCACAAAAAAAGACTACATTCTCTCCAGTAGTTGTGTGAGTTTGTATATTTGTATCATGTATTGCAGAAAATTGGATGGAAGCCAATATTGAGTTTGAGGATTATGCAACATTTGCTGATGATTTATCAAAAGGAAAAAGAACACTAGGTTGAAAGGCAAAAGGCAGAGATTGTAGAACATGGATATGCACCTATTTCTATTCCAAAATAATTCAGCAGTACCACAATTTGCAGTTATACTGCTGATCTCCTTGCCGGTTCCAAGAAAATGAGTATCACGAAGAGATCTGTCTCAACGACAAATTTGTGCTTCATAAACTCACTCATGAGTTCAATGGCTTTGCTGTTGGTGGTTGCTGCCACCCATTTTATTCCTTTCATCACAGCAGAAGATGCTCTTGTCAGAGAACAGGTGTAAGCATGTTGAACAAGCAATGACATGGTATCAGCAGCATATGGAGGAAAACAAGTCTTCCCAAATCAAGCCACATTTACTGACATTTACAGACAGATCTTTTTTCACACATCATCAGTCCTTCACTCTTTGTCTCAACACCATCACAACCTCAGGAAGATACCGGTTTGGGGGCTAAACCCCCTAAATGTTCCATTTTCTTGGGCGTTGAATCTAAAAAAAATTGCTGATGCGAAGAACTCGGCTCTCTAAAAAATTCTCAGTCATGATAAAAGTAGTAGTAGTATGCGCGGTTAGACTTCTTCGTTCGTTCGTCCAGTACATGAGGTAGGAGTATCGTATAATTAGCACAATAGTGCGATTTACTCTACCATATGCTCTTTGAGTCGGGATCAAGTTTTCAATTACACTGACCTTGTCCCAAACTGTCAATCAATTAACATAGCAAGGTCCGGGGTGAGCGCGTGTTCATCGATTTCTCTGCCCCCCAAAATGAAAAATGACCCACAATCCAGTATCTTTTAAGAAGGTATCTTCCAGGACACCTAACCCTAACAAACTCATAAGCAATCCTCCCAAGCAATTACCATCCCTCCATAATTCCGGATGTCTTCAAACAAGACCATCATGACGCAAACACAACGCGAACAAGAAGCCCCGATCCACCCGATCAATCAAGGTGATGCTCCAACTCACGGTGCGCCCGAAAATAATAGCGAGAGCAAATCATATACGGCTGACTTGTCACAGAGTGTTCTCGGCAATGTCGATGAATCTGAGTCCGAAAGCTCGCCAAAAAATAATGCAGCGCCAGACGATCACGTCGAGGACGCCCCGCCAAATGATGCATCAGTTGAAGTGGGCAACAACGCTGCTCCCACGACCAGCCCCGCATCGGCATCTTCTTCCGCTCAGAGCTCTGTCGTTCGTCCAAACGATGCGCCAACTCACGCAGAACTTGTTGAAACAGATAATACCGACATTTCTGCAATGCAAAACTCTTTCGTTGGCCTTGAAGTTGAAGACTCAGATGAAGCACCACCAATGCCTTTGCAATATTTGGAATTCACTTTATTCAAAGATGAGGATGAACTTACAAAATCTGCAGCCCAAGCCTCCCTGAACATGATGGGTCCTGAGCTTGTTGATGCAGATGATCCTCCATTGCCTCCAGGTTTTCAGGACAGAAATGCTGACAGGAAACCAGCAGCATCATCATCGGAAAAAGAGAAGAAGGGAAAATTACAGGTATGCAATAACAATGATGCCCCGATGCCATTGCAGCACATCGAAGCTACTTTTGAAGAGGAAGAAGCTGCGAATCAGACATCAGCAAGAGCAGCAGCAGCAGCAGCAAGAGTAGCGCAAATCAATATGGATTTCTCTCAAGACGTTGGTGCTCCAGTTCCACCACATTATTTTGAAGATTTTTTAGACGATGACGAGAAATTCAAGAAGAGGGCCAATTCAAACAAGAGAAAAACCCCAGCAAGCGCTTCCTCAACAGCGAGTGCATTATCATCCTCTCAACATCACGAAGCACCGTCACCGGCTCCACTGCCGAACAACACTCCATCCCAGTCATTAGCCCAACTACCGAACATTGCTCCATCTCAAAGACTGTCACTGTCACCTCCACTGCTCTCTAACGCAGCACATCGCCTTGGGCCATCTTCTCCAACCCCAACATCCGAGCCCACTTTCTACGCAGTAGAAGCCACCCTTGTACCTCAAGAAATCGAAGCTGTTGTTATTCCTGTTCAACAGCCATCTGCCCCAGTTTATGATGCGGTTCTTGTTCCTGACCCTGGTACACCATGGAGAAATGTTCCTGACCCTGGTCCGCCATGGTGGAAAAAATACCAATTTTACACCATTGCTGGTGTGGCTGTGACTTTTGTTATAATAGGGGTAACGATTGGGGCAAGCCCGCCTTCATCAACTGCTTCGCCAACTTCTTCGCCAACTAGACAACGGCAAGATATCATCAAGGAGAGGATTGAAGTACAAGTGCTTCAACGTGGTGCTGTTTTTGATGGCATGGATGAAGAGGACCCAAGATACCTTGCTCTCGGTTGGATTTTGTATGAGGACACAATGCAAATAGAAGGAAATGCCAATAATTTGCACCAGCGATATATCTTGGCATTGGTTGCATTTTCTCTAGGTTCACATAAGTGGTTGGTGGGCACTGATGAATGCATATGGTATGGTGTATCATGCACCAAAGGAGTTGTTCATGGATTGGATTTGTGTAAGTTTTGACTATGAACAATATTCACTGGAGTTCTTTTCATCTTTAGATACACTCACAATCATTTTTCGAAATGCATTTTGGTAGATTCATCCAACTTGGTTGGAGAGATTCCACCAGAAATAACCAAATTAGAGAATCTTGAACAACTATTTCTTGGATGGAATTCTTTATCAGGCACCATCACAACAAATTCAGGCGGCCGTTGGGTACTGTGCTACGTACGCATTTTTGTACCTACGTAATACGTAGAATTTGTGGCGCGCTCAAATTACCTC
>JALLAR010000540.1:0-14680 GCA_036939335.1 Conticribra guillardii
GCATTGAATCTTCATTGAACATTGAACATTGATTCCCTCACCCCCATGTCCCTTCTGCCCCTGCTCCTTCCCCTGCCTGTGTTGCTTGTGCCTTAGTAGGTAAACAATAACAATAAGAAACAATGTAAGTAAGATTGTTGTAAGCAATTTTTTAATTCTGTTTATATGACATTGTTTCTAATAACAAAATATTAGAGTTGTAATATTTTGAAGAGGAATGGTCACAGAGGCAAGAGGTAGTGCAGCTCATTATGTGAAAGATAGTTTGGGGTATTTTGGGTTTGGTAAAGTGTCTTGTGGAATATTCCCACACTCCCTCATGAAGCGACGTTGAAAACAGTATGTTTCTGCAAAGCTTTAACATGAAAAATGATGTTCATACTGCAATCATACATGCGCGATAGCAATGCACATGCATGATGTTGGATATTTTGGTGATGCAAAGAATTCATGCAATCTTTGCCAAATTATGCTCACGGCCTACAAACAATAAAAATAATATTGATGTGCCATGCATTTCCCAAAACAATGATGGGAAGCACCGAGCGACCCAAAATATCTCCTTCGGTCTTGGTTTTTCATGGCCAACAATGCAGCCGTATCTTCTCTTGGTGGTCTGAGGCCATCTTCCTCCGTCAGTGTTGCAGCTGGTCCTTGAATGGCTGCTGTAACTGCAAACATTGCAACAACACAAAATCAGGCACCGCCGGTGAAAATCTGAGGAGCTGCTGATGATTCTGTTGTGAGACTGGAACTAGTCCCGCGGCCTGGAATATGAGTTTTGATCATCAGAAATATGCAGCCTCCCTCATTTGATGGTGCCACTTGCAATCTATGATTCTCCTTAATAGTGAATGGTGCCTGACATACGCGTGCTCCCTTGTTTCTTGATGTGTGTGTCGACACATAATTTGACACGTCTCCCTCGTTTCTAGATGGCGGCATCGACAAAAAATTCAACACAACAATCAAACTGCAGGGAAATATTGATGAGTTTGATGACACATAATTTGACAAAACAATCATCCTGGGCAAGCAATGATGAAGGCTGTCCACTTCGTCTGCAATCGCTCGAGATACTGAATCAACAATAAACCTGATCGGAAACATGTTGTTCGAAAGAGTTGACTTGACAATAAATCTGAATCGGAACATGCCATTCTAGGACTCGACAATTAAACTGATTAGGAACATGTTGGCCATGATGGTTTCCAAGTGTGCACAGAAATAGTTCAGCACTGGATCAAAAGTATGTGCGGGGCAAAATAGCGTTGAGTGTGTCGACAAATAATTCGAGTCATCTCCCTCGCAAAATGAAGTGGATTCTACTTTTGAGAATTCCAAAATTACGACATCACAATCAACTAGATCTTGAGTCGCAAAAGAATGGACCAACTATTGACGAAGACTATCTCCCCCGTCTGAAGTGGCACCATAAAATAATTTGACAATGATAAACCTGATAATGCTTGGTTTAATTGCCCAGGTTGGATAATGAACCGGCACCGGCACCGCCAATTCAAGGCAACAAATCTCTTTGTTTCTATTGTTACAATGCTCGTCAGCAATATCACAATCAACAACAATTAATCTCATGTCAGACTTCTGATGGCATTGGATATGGAGAACTACTGCATTTGTATTGCCTAGCCTGATTTGTTGTGAGCCCATGTTGACAAGTCTGGAGCCATATATGAATACACACCATGTGTTTGGGTGAGTGTCGTGCCAAGTTTTGTTCACTGTTTTGTGAATTGCCGATGGAATTTTCTTGGAAGATGAAATTTTATTCATGGCAAGCACTTGTGGCATATTCAGCGATGGGGGTGGGGGTGGGGTGCTTACTGCCATTGCCATGTAAGAAATGTTTAATATATATTGCCGAATTTACCCCAGGCCCAGGGGGTCGGCTGCCATTGGGAGTAGGACTTAGTTTGATTTGATCATTTTGCCAATGATTTGATTTCCAGAAGGAGTGAGGCAAGATAGTTTGTTAGTGTTGCCATTAACACTCGCAAGCTTGCCCTTTTCGCCTTTTCTTAAACAAATACATAATAGTATTATTATTATTTGGAGTTGTTTTATAGAGAGTTGATCAGTTGATCAGGGTTTGGGTGGGGAGATAATGGTGACGTTCAATCCCAATGGGCGGTCTTTAATGATGCCGCATGCCTCATTCTCCATATCATCCTCATGGTTGATATCATAACATGTTTTGAATATTCAGCAGACATCCCGTATCATTTTGTTGCTGGCTTTAGATATGTAAATGTAAACGTGCACGGTGTATCTTAAAAATAAAAAGTGTTAGTGTGGTCTCCTCTCCCATGGTCAAAAATCCCTGCGAATGCACTATGGGGCATCATTTGTATTCCATAATAATATTGTCATGATGATATGTTGTAGTTTGCATTTGAGAGATGCGATAAGTCACAAAATCATCACAATATGATCATGGTTTGTGTGTTGCTTTGCTCTTTATTCTCTGCTCTTCTTGTCTCATTCAAGTCAAAATAATTATTAGAACTCTGAAGATGACGTATTACGTCACGCGCGCACGCTCGAGGTGAAATTTTGATGCGGTTCCAATAGAACGCGTTTGGTATCAATTCTACTTACATACGTAAATTCCATAGGAGTAAAAGATAAGTTCAAAAATTTCATCTACTCTACTATGTACCCTACCCCAAATATTATATTGAAGTATGTACAGATGTATTGATTCCAATGTGTCAGAACCCTTTCTCGATGCAATTAATGGTCCGCACTCCGCGAATGAATGAACAGGCAGGAATGAAAGATCTTTTCCATCTTTCCATCGGCACCTTCACCTCTTCATTCCCATGTTCCATTTTTTTTTGTCAAAAGTCGGCGCCAATGATCTCAACCTTATTTTGAGTCTGCTTGCTTCCTCTCTTGTCGTCCTTCACAAAGCTTTCCAACACACGACACCACACAACAACATCATTTCCATTACCCGAGCTCCTGGCTGTATCTCCTGCAATACCCATTGCTGATTTTTACCTGACCATGGCGCAACCACAGTATACTTACAGTCCGTTGCCGAACGAGCTGGTGAGTCGTTCGTGCCTTTTGTCCTTCGCAATGCAAGAGTGGGGGCGGTGTAAATTTCCACCGAAGCGCCGGTTAGCTTCTTTATTCGAATCAATTTTCACCAATCATTGAAAGATTGCAAATCATCATCATCATCATTGTTATTATTATTTAATTATTATTTATCAACTCACTGAATGAATTCCTTGTTTCTAATTGAAATTTCAAACTTTCTCGGTCCACACTACAATAAATAACAATTGAATTTCCCGACCAACGCAACTTGAACTCCCTCCTCAATCGTCCCTGCCAATCAATACCAATCGAATAGGCCTATTACGATGCCCTCTTCCAAACCGCCGACAAAGCCCACCTCGGCTACCTCTCCGGCCAAACCGCCGTCGAATTCCTCTCCACCTCGAAACTGCCCATGGACCTCCTCAAAACCATCTGGAACCTCTCCGATCAAAACCCGCAGAGCAACACCCTCGACAAACCTAAATTCTACGTGGCAGTGCGCTTGATCCAGCTCTTTCAAAATGGGAAGAAACCGGTGGATAGTGAATTGCACTTGGAGGAGGGGGCGGTGGTGAGACCTCCCTTTTTCGAGGGGGTGCCGTCGATGCCGATGTCGGCGCCGCAGCAGACTCCGAGGGGATCTCCTTCCATGCAGCCTCAGCAGGTGCCCACTCCGCAGCAGTCTCCCATGCGGCCTGTGCTGCAGACTGCTCTTTCTGCCGCTTCTCTGCCCCAACAACAGCCACCGCAAATGCAGCCACAGCCATCGCAGCACCCACCGCAAATGCAGCTCGCCACGCAAGACCCCTACCAAATGACACCCCACGAACAATCCCGCTACGAATCCCTCTTCTCCACCTACGCCTCCCCCGACGGCTACGTCTACGGCCCCCAAGCCGTCGACCTCTTCTCCAAATCGGGCATGGACCGCAACCAACTCCGCGACGTGTGGAACATGAGCGATGGAGACCCCGTGGACAATCGATTGGATCCCGTGGAGTTTGCGATTGCCATGCATTTGATTGTGTGCGTGACCAAGAAGGGGTTGGGGATGCCGGGTGCGGGGGAGTTGCCACCAAGTTTGGCGAGGGTGAGGAGGGAGAGTCGGCAGAATCAGCAGAATCAGGGACAGCAGCCGAATCAGAATCAGAATCCGCAGCAGAATCAGAATCATCAGCAGGGTACGGTGGCTCCATCATCGCCGGGGGGAATTCCATCTCCGGATAAAATGCCAGGAATGGGCATGCCGCAAATGCAGGGAATGCAACAGCAACAGCAAATGCAGCAGCAACCTCCTCCTACTCCTCAACAACAACAACTGCAACCTCAATTGGGACAACCGCAACAGCAGCAGCCTCTGATGCAGCAGCAGCAGAGTGGTTTCCCAGTGGCAGCCACACTAGGAGGTGAAACTGTAGATGATGCATTTGCAGACTTAACCCCCGAGCCTGTCAATGAGGATGAATATTCAGTTGCTCCCAGTGTTGCTCCCAGTACCATGGGAGGAGGATTTGGAAGTGGAGCCAGTGCCACAGGTAGCACAATGATGGGAGCTGCCATGACCTATAACCAGCATTACCAACAGCCGGCATCTCCAAAACCTACTGCAGCTCCAGCTTTGTACGAACCTGCCTCACCACAACAGTCCGTGTCTGCAGCAGCTGCCCCATCCCTTCCTGTGAGTCTTTCCCCTCCTCGTCAGGCAGTCGCTCACCCCCACCACCCTCAGCAGAAACAGCAACAACAACTACCACCCAAGTCTCCCACTCACACTGCTAAAAGCGCACCCGCCAGTGCCTCCGACCTAGAACACCTACGCACTGCACACCAAAAATTGCAAGCCGAGGTGATTTCTCTCCGTGCCAAGGCAAGTCTTGTTTCGGACGAGGAGCGTGATGCTCAAAGTGAAATTGCCAAGGTGGCATCGGCGATTGCAGTTTTGTCTTCAGAGTTGTCTAGTTTGAGGGGGGGAGTGGCGGAGGCGAAAGTGAAACTTGCAGAGGCGGTTGTTACGTTGAAGGCGATGAGGGAGGAAAAGGAGTGAGTTTTTTCTCTTGTGTGCGAATGTTGATTGGTGATTTGTTAGGGACTAGTCGGTTCAATGATTTTTCATAATATCTCATCTTGTGGTCTTACCCATGTGCTTTTTATTCCAATAGGACACTGGAAGAGGCAGTAAAAGATACTCGTGAAACTCACGCTGCACTCACCGACGCGACAGAGGCTGTTCGTGAAGCCAGCGAATTCGCCATGGAGCTTAAAGCGAAGGCAGTATCACAACATGCCAAGGAAGTTGAAGCTTCAAGCCAACCCGTGGAAACTGCAGATTTGTTTTCTTGGGATGCCACCCCCGCACCTGCGTCCGTCCCAGTTGCGCAGGGATTGGATGCCTGGGATGCGCCAGCACCATCATCACAGGTACATGCACCAGCACCTGCTATGGGATCCACTTGGGATGCACCAACACCATCGCAGGTTCCTGCACCGGCAACGCCTTTGAGAGTAGACACTGATGCTTATTCCGTGGGAGGGAATCGTGCTTCTGCTAATAACGAAGATGACAATGCAAGCAAATTTGGAGACAGTCATAGTGTTTACACCACAAACCCAGCTCAGAATCCTGCTGTTCCAAATGGAATTGCAAATCCAAATCCATACGGGGCATACCAAGGTGGGGCAGATAATGCCTACTCATTCCCGATGGGTGTGGCACCAGTTCCTGCCGCAGCTCCCATGGGAGCATCTCCCTATGGGGGAGATGTAATGGGTGGTGGCAACCCTGCACCGACCCCTGTTGCAGCAACTCATCAACGAAATGTGTCTTCTTCGTCAGCCCAACAACCCCCTCCACCAATCAACTCACCCACAGCTGGAGAAGTTGAAACTTACAAAAAGGAGGCGCTCAAGGCTGAAAAGTCTTTCCGGGCGTCAGAGGATTTGGTGCGCACTCTTTCGCGAGAGGTGGAAAGTCTTGAATCAGCGGCAAAGAAAGCAGATGAAGAAGCGAAGAAGCTAGAAGCAGCATCACAGAAAAAGAAGGGATCATTCGTCAGTGGGAAGAAAAAGGTAAAGAAGGAATACGAAAGAGCTGCAGAGATTGCTGCTGCTGAAAAGAAAAAGGTGGAAGAAGCACGTCAGCAACTAAATGCTGCACAAAATGAAGAATCTTTGGCAAGGGAGGAGGCAGAGAAACTTCGTCAACAATACGAGCAAGCAGAGATTGAAGCCGCCACAGCAGCATCGTACATGAGTGTCCAAGCTGCTGCAGCAACGCAACAAGCACAACCAGCGCAACAGCACGTAGAACCTGCTCCAGTAGCGAATCAATATGTTGATCCATTTGGTATGGGATTTAGCGGCAACAATACAAACGCATCAGACCCCTATGGAATGGGATTGATGGGTGGTAGTGCACAAAATCAGGGAGACTATTCAAATCCTTTTGCGATGTGATGATTTTTTGGAATAATAATATGTTAACAGTTCACAGGGAAGTTATTAGCCAAGTTCATGTAAGTAAGGTACATCATCATCTACAATAGATGTTGATTGGCTGTATTCATTAAGGAAAGAAAATGATCTTTTCACAACAAATAATACCAATAGCATTACTAGATCAAGTATTTGTCTGTATTTACTTGGAAGAGCGGGCAGAATTTTGGTAACATTGCATGAAGAAGATTCACCTAATATTGTAAATTGGTAGTACAAATCTATGTCTATGATATACTTGACACAATGATGTTGTTGACAGAACAGAGTGAAACAAAGCAAAAAATGAAACCTTTTGATTAAGAGGTGTAAATGAAATGTTAAGAATTTTAGTTGTGCTTCTTCTTTTTCGCATTTAAATATGCAAGGAAGCTTTCTATGAAATGCTTTAAGAATTTTGATTGAATCAAATTGATGTTTGATATCTCAAAGTGTTCGAAGTGATTCTGCCGCATTCGCGAGTCTTTGAATCAGAGTTGACATTTCGCCTTGAGAGTCGTACCCATCAGCATAGCCATTATCTTCGTCGACAGAATCCATGTGTTCTATGTAGTCTTGGACAGCCCGCATTCGATGAATGATGTCTGTCACCATGCCTTCTTCTTCTGAAGCGTTACTTTCGAAGCTGTGTGTAGCTACACTGTCCAAACCAATACGAGAAGTATTCATTCCAGAGGAAATTTTCCTGTATCCAGTGGTACTTCTCGTGTCCTCGCTTTTTGAGTTTCTCAAACAAAAGGATGGGTCGTCTTTTGATCCAGGCAGCGAAGCAACAATTGTATCAAAATCGTTCTCAATCTCTAACAAATGAAAGTGATGGCACAAGATATAAATTTTAGTAATTAACACCAAACAAATACATAAATAAATATAAATGAATAACAAAATAGCAGCATCACCAATACCAGTAAGTAACTCGTGCTAACTCACCATCGATTCTTCTTAAAATCTGATCCATGGAATCTTCGGATTTGGCATGTTGCAGTGGTGCGTCGATTTCGTCATCTACCCATGATGGGATGCTTAAATGGACATTGTTTCGTTGATCAAATGAAGATTCTGTTGTTGCCTCAACCAAGTGATGGATCGTACCATGAGACTGCTCACGTTTGCTCGAAGATTTTTCATAATGGCTAGACTTATTCTGCCTCTTCCCACCACGTGAAGTCACATTTTTTTGCTTGCTTTTTGGTGTTTGCTTAGATAAGTCATTTTTGATAGAAGATTCGGAAGGATATTTGGTCTGGTTGAAATGTGATAACTTATCGTCAAAGTATGCTCTGGGGTCAGGTCGGTGATGCTTATTCTTTGGCTTGCGTCTGGGGTGATTGTTTCCTAAATCCCCTTTAGGGCGATGGCGATGATCGTCTTTCTCCCTCCAGTGGCGCATGATCATTTTCTCTCCTGGCGGGTCATGACCATGTCTCCGTGTGCTTTCCGCGTGTCTTTTCCCATGAATGTCATGATCAACAAAATCAGAACAATGTCTATAATTCAAATGTGAAGGCGTTGGATCTGGACGGTACCTTTCTGCATGTTCCATCTCACTCAAGTATGAGGGAGAGTCGCAACGATCGTTCAAAACAATTAACGTGGGGGATGAGGGAAGAATTTTATCACAATGTTTGCGTTGAAAATGAAATTTACGATTGTGTTGACGCTCATGAGCATGATGATATTCAGTGTTGCCATTTCCATGATGCCCGGTCTCATTGTTTGGTTGACTGCGTTTCCAACTATTGTAGGAATGACTTTCCAGTTCGAGTTGATCCATCTTTCCTCCAGATGAGGTATTGAAGGGCATAACATCCGCGGGCAATTCTTCAACATTGTTGCCCCTTCCTTTCAAAATCTCAGACGTGTGCATACTTTTTGGTGTCATTTGATTTTTCAATGAAGTCAATTTACTTTTGAGCCGTAACATCTTCATTTGGATCGAATTGTCTTCATCCAAGGTGTGCCCATCCGTTACCAGATGCACTTGTTTGTCTTCAATGCACATCGCTGCAGGAATTTCATTTTTTCTGCTATCATATTGACCAAATTGCTGAAGCAAAGAAACATCGAAGTTGTTCCTTGAAATTTCTTGGACAAAACATGATGCCTGGTTGCCCAATTTGTTTGAAGTAGGCCTTCCTTCTTGGTTAAAGGACCCTCTTGGTTGAGTACTGTTACTAACACGATGTTTCTCCAAATCAATTGGCAAAATGTTGTCAATGCATTTTTCTCCTTCGCTGCTTCGTTGATGATTGTCTGGCAAGCGAATATCAGCATAATCTGTTACTAGCGGAGATGATGGCGGAGGATACAATGCGGTATCTTGGAAATGCTTGCTCGGCTGAACATATTTTTGCTGCGGCAACTCCAGAGAATGGATATTGCGATGATCTTGTTGCATAGAGTCTTTTCGTTCTTTGCATACAGTATCACAATGCGATTTTCCTGATGATAGTGGAGTCGCGTTTGATAGAGACAAGTTTGTATTTACAGTTCTCATGTGACAGCTGTTCTTGTGTTTGGGTGTGATGGGAACAAGATCATGGCATTCGTTCTCTTGGGCTGGTCTCGTTTGAGCCTGATCACTGCAAAGAAGATCATAATCATTCTGGCCTAATCTATCATTGGGTGCACTATAGATTCGATCCTTGACATTATCTTTCCCCTCACTTGCTGATGATCGGGGATGACTATTCAGGTAATAGTTTTCGCCATCGCGCTTTATGTTGAGTTGGCTCGGGCTTTGTCTCTTGATTGAAATCTCGTTCAATTCGTCAGATAGTGGGTTTTGGTTGCACCTGAAATCGTCATTGCCTTGCATATGAGAAATACGAGGTAGTTTGAAGTTATCATGATCTACTGTCAGTGGTTCTGACAGAGCAGGGGAAGGCGACATGTTCGCTTGAATCTTTGCATCTTTTCTTTCGACTTGGGCTTGAGTATGCGCATCCTTCGTCTCAACACGGTGCGATTGGGAGGTAATCCTTTGGTTTGTATTGGTAATTGCTTCATTCTTCCCGCTTGGACCTTCATATTGCACATTGACACTACCTTGACTTGGCCGGTTGGCTTGACCAACAATTCCATTGACATCTCTTCCTTGTTTGATGTCACATCCTGTTACAGATTGGGATGACACGTCTTTTGTGTGTATGGGGAGAACACTGCACGTGTGGCAATCAAGTTCTTGCAATCCGCCTGGCCGTGCTATAGGCACGGAAAAGCCATTTTTGCCCCGACTCTCGAGTTCGTCGCTGTTACAAGTCGAGTTTTCTGGATTATCACTTATTTGTTGTCGTGGTGTTCGGGAATGCCCTTGCAGATCAAGGTAGTCACGATTATTCGCGATGCTTGATGGACTAGGAATGCCCTTTTTACTCGCATTTGCGTTCAATTCATCATATAGTGCGGTATCACTCAATTTCACATTGTCACCTCCCTGTGCATCAGGTAGTCCATCAACAACATCTACTCTGCTCACTTGCTCGTCTTTATAATTTGGCCCTTTGGCATCCTTGCGGTTATCTTTTCCCTCCATTTCAACCTTGCAAATCTCTTCATTTTCGTATGACCTGCTGGTATTGATCGATAGACTATTTGCGCGCCCTTTCAATGGGAAAAAATGCTGTTGATGTAGACTCTTCTCCTGAATTACATCATTCTTCATTTGGCAAGACAAATCTGCCTTATGGCTTTGAATCTCATTCTTGTGGAATTCGATTGGTCGAGTAGTAGCCTGTCTGGGATGAGATTTATGATCATGCTGATGCATCTCTGAAGGAGCAGGCCCAAGACTGCTTTCGTTGCCTTGCCTATCGACCCCCATTGGTTGGCTAAAACAATCATATTTCGCATTCATAGTGTCCCCTACTAACTCTGGGAGAAAATCATTGTTCTGGCTATAATTGTAACATGTCTCCTTTTGCCCATCCATTGCATCAATGGCATGAACATGATGCCCGTGATAACTATTGCCGCTTTGGATGGGAAACGTAGATTCGAGCTGGTTTGTCACACCGCTGGCTTTGTAGTGCCATATCATTTCTCCAGAGGGTATATTGCGAGGACATTGAGTATCCGAGACCACCGAGCCACTATACGCACTTTGGCTGTTGTGACTGTGAGACCTCTCCACTGTGATGCCTGGGTGTTCATACGACGAATGTTGCTGGATCGTTGTCTGCTGATTGCTGTGGGATTGAGTATCAAAGATAATCGGGCTACCATATACACTTTGGCTATGATGGCTTTGAGACATCTCCACCGTGACATTGAGGTGGTCATAGGATGGATGTTGTTGGATCACTGTCTGTTGATTTTGATGATTTTCAATGCCAGAAACCATCGATCCACCAAATGCACTACCAACGTGTTCATGATATGGATGTTGCTGACTTGCATCATGTTGATGTGAGCTATGTGCGTGCTCAACACCAACATGCAGCTGATGTGTGCTGCGATGATCCAAGTCGCTGTAGCATTGAATGCTTTTTGACTGCGGGCCAATATCAGTTTTACTCTGGGACGAGGAATGTCGCACCCAATAATCACTGTGAATAGAAGCTGCTGGTTCATGCCCAACACTAGACGGAAATGATTGGTGCGAAATGTTCGAATTATACACAGCACATTTATCCTTCATATATGGCCAGCTGGAACGAGGATAAATCTCTTTTTCGTTCCTAGGATCATGGTTGGTAGAAACAGTTGTGGCAGATCCAACAGTTCCAACAACATTCTCTCCGCCTACACAATTATTGAACATTCCCTCTTCCATATCACGCAGATTATTTGCCTCGTCAAACATTGTCATCATTTCACTTCCCTTCATATGATTTCCACCCAATAAACTTTGATTTTGCTTCCCGTAAGGAAGTTCCATTTTTGTCTCTGCAACACTAATCTCATCCCTAACATCCTCTGGCTGATGATCTGATGTCAAATATTGCTTCGATTGTCGAGGAATACCTCCATAGTGTTGCTGATTGGGTTTTGTTGGTTTTAGACTCCTTTTCTTTTCCGCAATTCGCTTCGCTTTCTTCTTTATTACAGGACATACCACGCAAACAATTTTACCATGTTTACTCATCATGGGCATTTCGCATCGGTCGCATATGGACGTTGTCAATTCAAACTTCTTTTTGAGACGCTTGGAAATTGATTTGGTGGCAGCATCCTTCCTGTGAATCGTAATAGCATGAGAGTGTAGCAGCAGCAATTAGTACAGGTTTTGTGGAGTAGACCAAGAAGAAACGGTTCTCCGCAAAAATAAAAAACATTCAATACTCACTTCATAGAATAACGCTGCAATATCACACGCTCTTCAGAATTTGTGCTAATCAGCCTAATGTCCCTTGTGCTCTGGTCTTGAGATCCGCACGATTGGCATCTACTACAACTTTGGAAAGATTTAGATGGCACGGCTACGTCCGGGCCTTCAAATGGGCCTTCAAATGCATTATTGTCAAGTTCCTCGCCTTTATCACTGTTGCCATCCTCATTGACATCTTCGCCAACATCATCCTGCTTATTATCCCTTCCTTCAATATTTGAAAAAGGATCATCCTCTGAATTATCATGACATGTGCTTTCATGACCTACATTGGATCCATGGTGTTGTTTGTGTCTAGGTGAAGTATTTCTCGTTGAGACAGTCTCTTGATCATGCCGATCATCATTATAATTAGTATTTGCATCTCTGATCAAATTATCCACATCGTTACTTCTCGCTTGTGTCTTTTTATTATTTGAACCATGCATTTTATGTTGTGGCGAAACATTTGTTGTGGATATAGTTCCTTGGTCATATTGATCATCATCATTGATATCTTTCTGTGGCACTGTCTCCACGGTAAGATCTGCATGCGCACCATCCTCCTGAAAATCCCTTGCTTCAAACATTACATCTCCCTTCCGACGATATGGCTGTGAAGGAACACGACTCGATTGCATAGGAAATCGAGGATTGGTAATGGAGGATAAATCCGATGCAAATGGAGCATTGTTCATATGGTCAAATAGAAACTTCTTTTCACTCTGAGCAGTAGAGGAGGAATTGGAATCCATGCTATTGCTGTGCCGAGGGGTAGTGGCAATTTGAAACACTCTCTTTGAGTGTTCCAACGCATCTTCTTCATCTTCCGCTTCTTCTTCTTCTAGATCATGATCCTGGGAGGAGTAAATTGGTGATGTGATTCCCACAACAACAATTTTAGCATTTCCCATCCCATTGGAATCGAATGGACCTCTCCCTCTTCCTTCGGTGGTACTATCATCTCTGCCCTCTTGACCATCATCGTCGTCATCATCATCGTCGTCACAATCTAAACCATCCTCCAATTGCTTCGCCAAATTATCCAACAATAACTGCCTTTGATCCTCGTCCAACCAATCAAATAATAAATATGCACGGCATCCAATACAATAGGGTGGAATGGAATTTGATTCTTTCGTAGTTGGAGTATCGGGACCGCCATGAATTTCGGTCAAGTGGCCAGTATGGGAGTTTTGGTACAGGTAGGTGAGGAGGCAGGAGCATAGTGGGCAGAATTTGGATTTTTGCTGCATTTGTTGTTGTTTATGAAGTTCTTTCTGAATCTGAAGTTTATGTGTGTATTGCCGTTGATGATGCTGTTGTTGAGGTTGATGAGGTTGATGATTGATAGTATTGTTTCGATTTGGTGGTGGGATATTCGATAGATGATGGTTATGAATTGATGGATTATGAGAATTTTGAGGATGATCAAAATCTTGTTGATGACGGTTGCTTATTATTGCTTGATTTTGATTTTGATTATGAATTGGATTATTATTATTATGAAGGTGGATATGATGAAAAGTGGATGTTGACGAAGATGGTAAAAATTTGCCCACTTCTTGCAGGCCTCGTTTTCGAATGCTTGCGCTGGGGCTACTATCTGAAGTATTGGAATTGGTTCCGCTAGCATCATGATGATGATGCTGTCGCGGCGTAGTCTGAGATTTATAAATCTCATTTCTTTGGTGGTCCAGCTGCTGTTGAATATGTTCGTATTGCAGTTGCATAACTTCTTCTTGCTGTTGCAGCGCCGCATGCCAAAATTTGCCATCTGCGCCATTGCCAGTACCTTTTTTAGAGCTGGAATTAATTTTCGATGGGGTGAATTTCTTAATGTTCCTGTTGCTATCATTGTTTTTGTTGTTGTTGCGTTCGGCGATAGCAAGATCGGCAATCACAAGACCGATTTCCCTTCCCAAGTGCGGATCGGAGGTGGCTGTTTTTTCGCGGCATTTTTCCATGAGATGCTGGATCGTTGTATCGTCAGCGCGTCCATCGTTTTTATTAAATTTCTTAATAGAGGTCAGGAATCTGGATTGCTCTATTAGTGGGCTGTCATCGTCCTCAATGTCGCTTCTGCCAGGCAAATTTGCGAAGGCCCCGCAGAAAACCATTTCCATAGAATCCCGATCGTTCTTGGGTGGATGGACTTTAATGCAGGTGATTATATTGTTGTGTCAAAATATATTATTATCATTGGTGCTGTTTCGTGGTCTAGGGAGTGCTATTTTTCTGGTGGCCTTCCGTCAGTCTTTTCACTCGCCACCGCCATGGTCTTGTTGTTGTTTGCGGTTAGATTTTTTGTAACATGTGCAACAAAAAAGTGGCCGATAAAAAATACTTAATATTTAGCGATGTAATCATTATCTCCATACTTGAATAATATTCATAACAGGCTGGCGCAAAATAAATGTACTTCCTTCTTTCAGAAAAAGTCTGAGTTTTTCATCGAAGAGAATCTTTTTCGCTTGAACTTTTCCCATAATATTCTACATACGTAAATTACTACATAGGGCTTAGTACGAATAGTTGATGAGGATATTCTTTGGATAGATCTTATCTTTTATTGACTCTCAAATTGAACGAATTCCAACATTTTGTTGTTGGTATGTTTAAAATGTCACAGATGTCTCTGCAAGATGTCACGCAAGCATGCAATATGCAACCTGCTGCAACCTGTCAGCCTTCCAGCTTCCAGCCACTGCAACATTATTTTTTTGTTGGATGATGTCCAAAACTCTGCCTTCCTGAACTTTCGCATTGCAAATTGCATGCATCCAAAATCCAAATGCATCTGCAAAT
>JALLAR010000541.1:0-14674 GCA_036939335.1 Conticribra guillardii
TGTTGTAATACCATCCTGGCAGTTTGACAAGCTGAAAAAATTATACCAGGGGGTGATAGTTGGTCAGAGACCACTGTATCGTGACTAGTGACGAGGAACGAGGACGGCCTATTTTAATGTAGGAATAGTACAAAGAAAACGCTAGATAAATCTTGGACTGCGTCATATTACCACGTGCAACGATATGGTATGGTAGAGAGAGAGAGTCTATGATAAATCACAACATCATCATCATCATCAATAACCGCGGACAATGGCGTGGGAAAAGAAGTACTTCTTAAGTAGATACTATCTACATTAAATGCGAACACAAGGAATCAGGGTCGCGCCCCTTTTGACACCACTGGCGATGCAACAGGAACAGCACATTCACCTACACATGCACATGCACCAATGAACAACCACGCCGCCTCTGCAGCATCATCGGCCAGCAGCAGTGGCGAAGACGAGAAGGAGGACAATGTCCCATTATCCTGTGCCTCCGCTCTATTTGCAAGATCTCTCAAGACATATTATTATCACGACTATCTCTTCAACGAAGAATTGAAGGAAAAGGTAGTTTCTGATTTCAACACCAAGTTATTACTCCAAAAATGTGACAAGAATTATTCGAACGACGACAACAATAGCAATGATAGCAATGCTGATAATGACGAAGATACCAAGCCAAAGCCAGCCTACTACGATCCCACAATCAATCTATCCATCGTTCTTCACGAACTCTTCCAACCAAACGAAAAATGGATCCACCGCCCGCTCCTCCTCCAAGCCATGACTGCCTATGCCCAATGCCACGGATTCCAAGTCAAATGCTCCCAAGAATCCATTCAATGCAAATTACTCGGCAAAGAAAATTCCAATTGTGCATTCAAGGTACGGATCAAGGCATGTCATAGACTCAGGTATAAATTAGATGAGGAGGAGAAGCTACAGTATAAGAAGACTCATCGGTATAAGAATGAATGGGATAAGGCTATTGAAATTGTGGGTGTGAATTTTGAGCATGGAGAATATTGCTTGTTTCAAGAAGTAATGGTGGAGGGCGGGTCCAAGAGGATGGAGTTGAAAAAGACGAGGAAGGTTGATAGCAATGAGAATCAGGATGATGCTGATGCTGATGCTGATGCTCCATTGGAATCATTAAACTCAACCGAGAAAAGAAGAAAAAGGGATCATGATGAGAGCGATGACGAAGATGAAGATGATAGCGGGGACGAAGGTGAATCCGTGCCAGCAACACTCACAAACCCCAAAATACGACGATATCTCATTGCCCGACACGGAGAAACCAATTACAACAAAGAGCATCGCGTGCAAGGAACACTCGACACTCCTGTCATATTAAGCTATGATGGAATAGCACAGGCATCCAAGTTGGGAACATTTATTGCCCATCGCCAAAAGGTGCCATTGTCACCATCATTGACAATCTACAAAACAACACAGTCGGGAGCTATCATAATGAATGATCCACCCATTACTAGAACGTGGTGTTCACCTATGCAACGATGCCGTCAAACTTATGCGGCTATTGATGGATGCTGCTCTGCATTCGATGAGGGCAACAGCAACAATCAGAATCAAAATAATGGCCAACAACAACATCCTTGTCCTACTCTCTCCGACCATCATCATCCTCTCCCTAAACCAACAATACATTGGAACCTACAAGAAATTCATTTATGTGAATGGCAAGGCCGATTGAGAAAAAATGTGGCATTGGAAGAGAAACATAATTGGAGTGTGTTTAAAACAAATCCCAAACAACTTACATTGAAAGATGGATTCCGTCCAGTTTTGGATTGTTGGGAGAGGGGGATGAATAATTGGAAAGTTATTCGAGGGGATGCATATGCTACTTCTTCTAATGCAGTGGAAGATGAAGAAGCAACAATCACATCAATAAATGCAACAAACTCGGCATCTGCAGTGTTGGCAGCAACTTTAAAAGCATCAGCATCCACAAGAGCAAAATTAGCCAATCCTGCCAATAGCAGCAATACCAATAATGGAAATGCCAATGGTGCCATTTTTATAATGTGCCATGGAGCAATTGGACAAGCCATGCTCCTCCAAGCATTAGGTCTTGATATCGACTTGTATGGAAAATCTAAACAATATGCATTTGACAATTGCGATTGCATAGAAATCGAGTGGATGGATGGAGAAGAGACTTCGAGGAGATGGAGGAGGGTGCATCCTGTGAAAACTTTGTGGTTGTCAACAAGGTCGTCGCAGGCTCTGGCCGGTGAACTTGCATGCGGCAGGTGATATATATATGTGTTTGGTATTTTTTTATTAATTGCTCATGCTTCAACTTTATAGAAATATGTTGTACATACATTATGAAGTTCAACAATATTTCATCATTAAACTAGAATGCGCGTTAGTATAGCCATTGCTGTGAAAATATGATGTGACTACATTTTGTGATTACACAGTACTATTTTGTAAATACTTCGCTCTGGCGTTGTCCAACATTTTCCTTGAGACAAGGCAAGCTCGGTGCTATATGCTTTGATCAAACTAACATGAATGTTTTACTCATTAATAAAAGAGTAAAAAAATGTGAATGAAAAATTATTCTGACAACCCATTTTTTGGTAAAACAATAAAATTTATACAACATGATGATTACTCCTCATAAATTTGACATCATCTCTTATTGACAGACAAATTGTCAAGGGTTAGCAACATCATCTTTGGCATTCACAAAAATTTCTTCGTGACGATCAACATGTGCTTCCTCCTTCTCATCTTCCACATTCTTTTTTAAATACGGACCTCAACAGCAAGGACAATCGTTTTTTTGCGTCCCTCAGCCATGAAACAATGCATTGTGTATGAAAGGCCTGCATGCAGCTTTGGTGTTTGGAATATGAAATGCTATCATTTTCGGTGTATGGCTCGAGGCAGATTGCGCATTGCAATTCAACATTCCATGTCATTGATTCAGTCGGATTATTTAGTACCAAGTGTGTTACGTTTGACAATGCATTTTGTGATGTGGATTCTTCTTTGCTTTGATCCTTCTCATTTAAATTTAAAGCACTTCCCAAGTCCCTGGTAGAAGAATTGCTTTCAAGTTGCCCATCATCCAGAAAAGAATCTGAGGATGTACTCGACTCGGAACTCGCGTCTGTTTTTATGGTCGTTGTTGTAGTGACTAACGCATTTTTCACCAACTCGGATCTCTTTTCTTTGGCCAAGTGAAGAGTGTGCATGATTTAATTAAGACTTGTCTGAGTTTTTTGAGCCCATAGCAAATCCAAGTAGATTTTCGAAATACAATCCATCCAAGTATTCCTTTTGAAATAGGCATTAAGTTTTAAAATTGAAAAAAATATGAAGTACTATGAAAAATAAAATCTCTAACACATTCATATTAAACACATTTTAAAATTAAATACACAATATAACTAAATGGGATGGTGCAAACAACTACAATGTGCTACTATTAATGATAAGAATGAAGTCGTTGGCAGGACAATAAATAATAATATTAGTAGTAATAATACATGTAGATAGTTCGGAGGAATAGACAAAAATATATTATCATCATATTTTTTAATCAATTACATCTTCTGTTGCAACCACTAAAATGTGTTTGTATTATGCTATTGTAACATTTTAAGATTTGCAATGTCAGGTTAATTGTTGTGTTATTCATTTTAGAAGTTGTAAAATCCAAAAGTGAGTTTGATGTGGGTAGTGGTGTGGTAGGTGGTAGATGGTAGTTTGTACATTGATAGTTGTTGATGGTGATGAGGTTGCATGTTTTTTCTGCTGCTGATTAATTGTTGCATTATTTTTGAGATTGCTGCTCTCACCAATATCAAGGTTCTATTTGCAGCACTATAGTCCATTTCCAGGCTTACGACCCGCACACAACCTCCTGTTTTGAGCTTTTACTATTGTTCAAAGTATTCATGGCGGGATGGCTTTGCCCACTACCAAAGAAATCATTGTTCTTTGGCATTGATGCTGCCTCCTCACAAAAAAGCACAAACGACTGATAGTATTGCTTGGTTGTGTCCTCAGCTGTTGTTGTTGCCATCCAATTCCCATACAGCACGCGGACAGCCATCTCAGCCGTCTCCCTCCCCGTCCCTGTGACTGCTGCTGATTGATTGTTGTATTATTTTTTGATATTGTTGTTTTTGTAAATATCAACAGCACAATTGACAATTGCTGTCATGACAAAGTGCATTTCCAGCCTTGCGACAGCGTTTGCACACAAAAATGTCTGCCTCCTCACAAACAAGCACAGACGAGCGATAATATTGCTGTGCCCTGCATTCGGCTGTTGTTGTCCGATTCTCATTGGGAACAACGGCCTCTTTTCTTTCTGCTGCCAGCAATAACAGTGGTGACTGGCTGTTCTACATCAGTGGGGATGGTTTTCTTGTTTCCTTTGTTGCTGTTGTGGTCAAATTGTTGCAAGCGTCGTGTTTTTTTTTAATTTTGGCATAAATTTTTGATGTTTTATGAGTAGAGATGCACGGGCAAAACAAATTAAAATGCGACGATGGCAGAGCATCTTTGTTCGTCTGGGTGCATTTTTATTTGTGCGTAGGTGTACTTTTGTGTACAACAAAAACCTACACAAAAGCCTACACGAGGCTATGGTATATTTTTACTCATCAAAAAAGGAGTAAAAGCTTAGTATGCATTGCATACCAAAAACAAAAAACAAAATAACACGGGAGCGTCTAGCACTTGAAAAATGGTATGCAAACGCAAAGCAAGCGTTTACTCTTCTTTTTGTGAGCAAGTCTACGTGGGGAATCACTAATCTGAGAGTAAAGGCACGTTAACTACTAATAATAAATAGTACTTATGGTCCCAAGACCCAAGACGCACAAGTTTTAAAGAGCAGAAAATGGGTCTGAGTTGACAGGTGATAGTAGAAGTAGCTATGATTGCATCTCTTCTCCCCTTAGTACAAAGGGAACCCGTCATGCAAATGTTGGTTCCTCTTCCATGCATCATCAAGCCATAATTAATTCAGCTACCTCATCTGGTTTGGACTCCTTCAAGATTTTCAAAAGTATTCATTGGCAAGATCTATCTTCCATTGAACCTTGAATTTCCATCTGGTAATAGTAGTGCGTCATCCCTCATCATGTTCTAGTTATATCAAATCTTGCATTTTTGTGACTTGTTGAAATGGCCAGCTTAAGCTCTTACTCTTTTCTCAAAAAATCCTCCGTGTGTGATATTGTTCCAGATTGTGTTTGTGATAGATTTTGTTAGATATGTGTGAGAGTCTCATGTTGATTTTATCAAAGAGGGTACATCGTGGGTGTATTGGGTGGATATCCTCATCTCTGTGCTCCTACAGCAAAGGCAGTGGACACAGAAATCAGTCAAGTATGGTTGATATGGACAAGAAGTAGATACAACAAAACATTCAACAGCCAACGTGTTATAATTTTTAAGTTAAAACTTCAAGATAATGATGCTGAAGATATGCTTTTGATTGGTTCAATTAATCCCATGTTTAAATATGTAATCCTTTTCATTGATAGACTGAAGTTATCCCTCTCGAAGTATGAAATGTTTTTGAAACAACAGGCACAAATTGCTCAAACCTAGTCATCAGCATTAACAGCCATTTCAATGGTTTCCTTGTCAGTATTCCTACGAATAAGATGGCCATCAAGGCATTCTTCGCCCTTTGGCCCTTGCACTTCTATGCGATAAACATTAACCTTTGACTTTGGTTGCCCAGGTCTGAAAACTCTACCGATAGCCTGTAATTCTGTGCTGGCATCGCTCACAGGATCACCAGACGTACCCCCTTCCCCAATGTAAAGAGGAGTGAAAAGAATCATGTTGTTACATTCCGCTTGGAGATTCAGCCCTGCCGCGTGTTCAAAGTGAAGAACCAATACACGAGGTCGCTTCTTGTCTTCTTCGGTCACATCGCCGTACTGATACCAAGCTAACTTCTTGTTCTTCACTTCTACTGAATCATCTTTATCCAGCCAAGTGCAGCCAAGGCTGTCCTCTGCCATCAAACAATCTCGCGCATAATCCCCAGCCCCAATTCTTCCATCAGTGAACACGATAATCTTGGAGTTTTCACTTCCCTTTTCTGATAAAATTTGCTTGCAGATCTGTAAAAATAGAAAAAAGACCACAGTTGTTTTAGGATGTGCATGAAACCACACATTTCTCTCAGTTATAGCTGGACAAAATCTCACCTCAACTAACTTCTTGCCACGACATGACAATTTTGCATTTTGGCGCAAAAACTTACTAACGTCATGACCTGCAGTGACATCAAAATCTTCAGGCTTTATGGCATAGCTCTGTGCGCTAGGATTGATTCCACTCTGGCTCTTTTTGTAGAGTTCACCTTCGTCTTCCGACATTTTAATGACCTCTTGATGGCTAACAAGCTCGATTCCTTCCATATCTTCTTCGTTCTTGTTTTTGCAGCAAGAGCGGTCAAGATAATCTTGGCATTTGGCATAAATATTCTTGCGTACTTCTCTGCTTTGTTTCGGCTCTAAGAAGTTACTTAGGAAAATGTCTCTGCCACTCTCTCTTTCTAAACTTCGCCAATGATTGGACAGCCCTATGACGTATGCATTGCCCATCAAATTCGCTAATTCAATTACTCTGTTCGTACTGTCAAGGAGCGGCGTGGCTGTTAGACCAAAAATTGCTGATCTATAAACAAGAGGCCTCTTGCTCACATCCTTTGTGGTGATTCCCAGAAACTGCACAAAAATGTAAGAGGAAGTTGTGTAAGATTTAGACACAGTACCAATGTGGACAAAGCAAATAACAAGATCGAGAATTTTTCTTACTTCTCGACCTGCGCGTCGATTCTTCTCTTGGAAAAAGCCTGCATTGTCATCCTTTTTTGCCTTGGCTTCAGAAAGCTCGTCCTTAGACGTGCAAAGACATTCGTGAATTTCATCCACAAACACACGCTCCCATTCAAAATATTCAAGCGGGATGCCTCTCTCGTGCTGCTCAAAATCCTTTCGTCGAAGCTGTTTAATGTAGTCATGATACACATGAGTGAAGTATGCAGACTCATTTCTTCGTTGTTGATTTCTAGGATTATTTGCCCCGCCAAATGGGTCTTGGCTTGTAGCTGCAATTTAAAGAAAATCATGTGAGAAAAATTGGGGGGAAAGTGGCAAATACCCATTTTGATTAGCAAGTTGATAACTCACCTGGAATCCAAACTCCACTCGCTCCATTCTTTTCCACCTGTCCAGTATAATGTGGTAATTTAGGGACCTCTGTCTCTTTGGTTGTTCCTGACGATACGCGTGCTAAACGATTCATGTAACCCTTAGATTCCAAAATATCAACAGGACAAATTACAACATCAGCCATAACAATGTCTTTGAGAGAATATTTCTTCAGAGTGTCATCATCGTAGATACATATTACATTCGGCATGGCAGCAGTGAACTTATTGATCTCGCTCTTCCACTGGTCAATAAGACCTGGGGGGACCACAACCAATGATGCAGAACTCTTTCGGGGAAATGATTGATTTGCTCTTGCATCTTCAATTCCCTTGAGAATGATTGCAATCGATATCACAGTCTTCCCTGCCCCAATTGCATCAGCAATTACTCCACCACGAAGGCTTGCAGTTCTAGATGCTTTCGCGATGAGACTCCAACCTGTTGATCCAGGCATGGGTTGTTCGTTCATTTCAATTTCCTCAAACTGTATTTCTCTCTTCTCTATCTGCAACATTTTAGTGACAGCTTTCTTTTGCCTTTCGTAGAGCTCGTGTGGGTGCTTGAGTTGGACAGATGTCATGGGCAAGTCATGGCAATTATGCAAACGAAAACGCTCCAATACAGGATCCTCTTGAACAGACAACAAGCGGAAATGGACCGAGATGTCCTTCTCAAGCCCATCACCCCTGCCTTCAGTCAAAGCAAATGCAGCATGGTGAGCAGCTACCTCTGGGTAACAGTTAACAGTGAGAGACTTGTCGTTTTTGTTAACAACAAAATCAAAACACTGGGGAGACTCTTGTAAAGCCACAAAGTACTTTCGAGATGCTCCAGGTTCACTGTACCTTTCCCATATTCCACGCTCTTCGTTGAAACTCCAACTTTCTGTTGGACGATCAGGAACTGTATTTTTACAGCAACCAAAGGGAACATCTTTTGGATTGATCAAAGACCATGATGCTTCAGATTTAATGTCATACTTCAAGCCATTAGCTGCAGCATATTTGAGGAAAGGGGCTGCACAGAGAAGATTGTACCGTCTCACTGTTTGCTGTGCCTTGGCACCACGATTGACAGTGAGGT
Organism: Conticribra guillardii; assembly: GCA_036939335.1. Taxonomy (NCBI): domain Eukaryota; phylum Bacillariophyta; class Thalassiosirophyceae; order Thalassiosirales; family Thalassiosiraceae; genus Conticribra; species Conticribra guillardii. The sequence continues at coordinate 8,304 of JALLAR010000541.1, forward strand.
GCACGATGGATTCTGATCCTAAAATGTCATCCCGACAGCAAAGATCTGTTATGTCACTGTCTGAAAGGCCTTTCATTGTAATGAGAACACATGAATCATCGTCTTTGGGGGATTCAATGATAAAATTAGTTTTCAGAGCTTGGCAAGACATGGTGACAAGTGGGATCCAGTTTGTAAGGGTGACCATTGAGACTTGTTGTTTCTTCGAGCTGAGAGCATCACATGGTTGCCAGTCACGGGGGAGAGTCGCGAGAATTGATGTAATGTCATCATGATTGGTAGAGGTTGATATAATGCCAACATCAGGTCCAGTGCGTGACACCTGAGGCTTTATCAGCAAGTAGAGTTCAGGTTCGTCTCCTGCCTGCTTTCTAACCCAACAAGCTGACTGGTTGAAGGTTTGCTTACATCCCGCGCGAACATATTTCCCGCTCAGAAGAATGACAGTGTCTTGTCTTCCTCTGCTGTCAGTAATGTTTAATTCTTTGGGCCAGTCCTTCCAGTTTTCAGCGTAAATCCAACGACGTTCCTCACCTCTAGCTTTCGCTCCCTTGAATTTTTTGTCCTTGAGTTTTGATGTGGCATTTTGTTTCATCCCTGATTCGGCATCATCAGTCAAGCCTGTGGCTACTCTGAACGATGGAGTGATGCCTTCACCCACAATAGATAAAGAAGAAGTTGATTCAACTGCCCTAATTGTCCACTTTGCATCAGAATCCCCGCACTGCCTTAAAACAGCACATGGCTCGAGATCACCGAATTGAACTGGTTCCTTCCTTGCAGGAAAAAAGGATTTGAGCTCACCCTGCACGCCAATAACACGATCTGCAGTTTCAGATCTACTCTCCAACTCTCCTACAATAATTTTAAATTCAGCCACAGCTTCACCAATCCCCCCTTCCCGTGCATAGTAAACTGCAATCCACTTCATCTTATCACGTTTGATTCGATGTAGCACAAATGTGTAGTCAGATAGGCCGTCTACACAGTACTTATCATTCTTGATCGATGCAATAATATCCAGCCCATCTTTTCCCATTAATAAACTCGGTGGCATTAAGCTACGAAGTTCCATCTCAAATGCATTCAAGTCGTGATCTTCTTTCGATAGATTAATATCCTTGATCTCATGACTGTCCAACTGATACCCCTGCTTGACATGGCAGCAATCACGACAACAAGCCACAGAGCATACACCACATCGGAGAAAGTCGGAACTGCGTGAAGTCCTGCCACTTGTTTCACAGGTACACCAAATTGATGACTTAATGGCAGCTTCAGCTAGATCCGACAAATTTTGAAAGAGCAACTTCGTATCAGTAGTTTCACCTTGAATGGCCTCAACTTTGACCTCTGATTTCACAGAATCATCTGTGGGTGCGATAGCTGTCAAAGATCTTAAAGTATCATAAATATCTTCCTTGGCAGATACTTGGTGATCTTTTCGGAGCTGTTTGCATGTCATCGCTGCAAGCATACATGCGCAGACAACAGTTAGACTCATAGCATTTCCTGCAAGATCACCAAGTTGAACCTCAGTTTCATTTCCGAGCAAAAGCCTAAAGTATGGGATGCCTTGTAAAAGGAGTTTCTCACATCCTAGTAATGGTCGGCCTGCGTGTGGCAAAAATACATCACCGCCTGGTGTGATGCATCCAGCAATGCCTGAAACAGCCGATCGGTGTTTTTCTTTGCTTGCATTTTGAGAAATATTCCAGAAGAAGGACGCTGCCATATCGAAAGTTCGGGCAAAATGAGTATACAAGACAAAACAATATCACAAAATAATGAATTACGTGTCAGGTAAGAGTAATCATCTCACCAAAATTAGAGTCGTGAGATTCCGCATCACGAGCAGCAGATCCATGAAGAATCTCCAACAAATCAACACAACGCTGGCTGTTGCATTTCAAGTACTCTAACCACCAATGAGGCGGGATTTGCATTTCTCCGAACGGACCCCACTTAGTTTGCGTACGCGCCATCTCTTCCAATCCCAATCGTTCTCGCGCTATCATGTTGTGGGGTAGGTTGGCATTGGCATTTTCTTTGTTCCAGAAGTCAGGAGCCTGGTTGACTCCACGCATTGTGTGCCGTCCCGCTGGTCCATTTAGAGCTTCACGAAACACTCGGATAATATCATGGTCAACCTCAAGGATGAAGCTTTCAAGTGAGTGGCGCACTGGAGATTGAAGGTATTTCACAATAGCTTCCCAATATTGTCCAAGATCGTCGTCGAAATTGTCATCGTCAGGCCTCCATACAAACATGTATGTTCGTTGACGGGTCTGAGGCAGTCCATATGCTTTCGTGTCAACCTTGGTATAATGTGTACAATATATCACCTCATTTTCCAAAACAAGAGTATCGTCCTTTTTGCTTACGTTGTTGTGCTTCATCAGCTCACTAAGATTACATGTTTTCTTCGATTTGTTGGGCCATGTGGCTGGATGAATTTTGGTGCTTCCTCCTTTGCAGAATCCTTGAATGATAGCTCCGCACCGGACACCAAAGACAGAAGGAACTTTATGCACAACAATCTTGCCATCTTCCTGAATAAATTCCAATTCGCCATCTTTCCCTTTCGTACCTTTCTGAATCGCTTTATTCGAATCACATGAGGAAAGCTTCACTCTTCCGGTAATGTATTCACTCATCTATTGATCACAGTAGGGTTGGGCAGGATACCAAATATTAGCGAACAAAAACAAAACTATCTTCAAAGTTCAGTGCTTGCAATGCATAATTGATGAATTTACCTTCTCCCAAGGAGCTCCAATCACATTCTCAAAGATTGTGTACTTGGGCTTTTCCTTAAACAACAACTCGCATGCCCCCAAAAATGTCTCTCCCGAACACCCCTTATCTTCAATATCAATCCTCTTATTGGACATGAGCATGGAAAAATTCTTACATGACGTCCCAGCCACAAACATGTTGAAATCAGGCAACGGCTGTTCTTGCCCATACACATCTCTGGGGGGACGATCACACAACTTGACAATGTCAGGATAGAGCTTGGAATCGAAATTCCTGGCAAGATAGGCTTGTTTGTAGGGCTCAACCTCACAGGAAAAGACGTGATCGTGTTTGAAGAGGTGACCCATGCCACGTCTCTCGAGCTGTTCTTGGACCAGCATCAAAGCTAATGCAGGTGCATCTGTACCAGAACAGGCGGTTCCAAGGACAAGGGGATTGGATTGACTTCCCAATGATCCTCCAATGGCATCATTTCCTTCCGCCTTCACCTTTTTGTCATCTGCAGGACTCAAAGCGCGCTGAAGCAAATTCTTAATCTTATCCAATTGCTGTCCCACAAGACGATCAATGATATCATCTGTCGCCTCCATCCCACATGGATCTAGGAAGGATTTCTTGTTCTTAATCTCATCCAGAGACATGTCCATATAAATAGGATTGGTCATGGGTTGGAACATTTCAGACATTTTCTTCTTGCCCTCTTTTTCCTTCGGTGCCTGTTTCTTCGCTGCTGGTCCCTTTTTAGGACCTCGTTTGGCACGAGCGGGGGGTGCCTCTTCCACGCTAGAATCATCATAAGAAGATTCATCAGCAACAATGGGCTCATCTTCTGATTCAGAGCCAGGATTAAAGACGTCGCTATCACTATCATCACTGCCCTTTTTGTTCTTCTTTCCTTTGACATTGGCTTTTCCATTTGCTTTCCCATTCGACTTGCGAGCATCCACCTTTTTGGCCTTCTTGGCCTTGGGTTTCACCTCTTCCTCTCCACTGGAAAACTCTTCCTCCTCGGAAGAACTACCGGCCATGGCATCGAGATTGTAGTCAATCTTTTTCTTGGCCGATCGTCGAGGATTTTTACTTTCAAGTACGGATTGGGCATTCTTTTTTGGCTCTTTCTTGTTTGTTACCTTCTTGGGAGAGGATTTGTTTGTGGTGCTACTTCTCTTCTTGGAGGAAGTTGTTTCTTTTTCCTCCTCTTGCTCCATCTCTTCGTCGCTGTCATTGTTGTCATCTCCTGGAGCAGCACTGCCCAAAATCTGCTTGACCTCTTTTTCTGTCAACTCCTCAGAATCCCCATCCTCATAGACAACCTTGTAAAGATTGCTCTTGGCATCAAATGTCCCAACCATGCCAGTGAATGGACGTTTTTCTCCTGTTGAATCATCCATAAACATTTTGGAAACCGCCGTCCCTGGTTTGAATTTTGCCACCTTGGCTGCTGCTGCTGCTTTGGACGGAGAATTGGCCCGTCCCTTTTTGGGGGTGGGAGTTGCTTTCTTCTTTTCCATGGAGAGAGATCGTTTGGCTTTCGATTTGGCAACTGGAGATTTGGATCTCGCACTTCTAGCGGGACTGGCTCTGCTTGCGGCGGGACTACTTTTCGCGGGTGATTTTCGTGGAGATTTTCTCGTAGCCTCCTTGCCATTAGCAGTTGCGGTAGCTTTCCCCTGTTTCTTGTCCCCGTCCAGAAAGCGTTGCACCTCCGCAAGACTCCTGAACTTCTGCCCCTCGGGCGAATAGAAATACTTGTCCACATGGCGGGGATTCTTGGCGGTCGCTTCTCCTTTTCTGGCAACCAGGTGGACGTTCCATCCGGGGCCAAGTTCGGGCACTTCTGCCTTGTGCTCGGATTCGCCTTCGGGGAGGGACGGGAGGGCAATGACGGGTTTCTTCTTGAAGAAGCTGTCGAGCGTCTTGCTCACTGCTCCAGAGGGGGTGCCCTTTTTGGCGGAGTGCTTTGCGCTCGGGGTCGACTTTTTCGCCGGGGTGGACTTGCTGGGTGTGGTTTTGGACGTGTTCGCCATGGCGGCAGTCTCTCTGGCTCTGCGTGCTTATCTACCTAATAGCTGCAGGGCGGGCACGGTGCTGATGGATACTCTATCGGTAGGATGCGTTTGACGTAGCTTGCGGCTCACAATGAATTTGCAAATGAAGGTGTGTTCATTGTTGCGAGATTATGATGATAGAATATTTTATGATGTGCACATGATGTTGTAGCTCATTATTCTTTCGCGGATAGTAGCTCTCTCTCTTTCTCTCGAGAAATAGAGAGATAGAGTGTTGTCGTTGGATATTTTAAGTATTGGGGGCGCGCCAAAAATTGAGCTTGAAATCTTTTATTCACGCACGCAAGCAAGCATTGAGGGATGACGGAGCGCGCCAAAACGTGAAATTGGTTGTACTGATTCCAAAGTCTAGTGTCATAGTGAAATCTTTTTAGTCTGCGTTATGGTCTGTCCGTAAATACCAACGATGTGTTGACACGTGGAAGTGTACTCTCTCCTTTTAGAGTAGAATGTAACATAGAGAATTTGAAGGGTGAAATATGGCTGTCCAAAACTCACAACAATTAACACTTTAATAACTTATTCCATCCTGGAAAACAAAGAAATGCACCAGCACCCAGCACCCCAAGGAGGTAGGATGAAGAATGATTTCCCTAATTTTACACAATTCACAATACACAAAACCTAATGGTTGGGCTACAACTCAAACTCAGCTAAGCCTCTTTGTCAAGATGTGCATGATATTCACAGCATATGTTTGCCTGATATACATCATTTACATTAACACAGTATCAATGAAAATTGTTGATGTCCAAAGATTTTCTGTGTGTGAGTGACAAATGATCATAGCACAAATGAAAATAAGTTCCAGGCTGCACGTGGTTCTGGTTGAATTAATAACTGCTGCCTTTGCATTGGATGGTGTCTTGTCCCTGGACATGGATATCTGGAACATCTCTGTTCATATATAATGACTAAAAAATGAAAAAACTTGATTTGTTTACTCCTGAGTTATAGGAAGTATTTGAATTGCCTTTTCTTACAATAGAGTGGTCTTAACACTTTTTTTGAATAGTTCACAAATTAGTTCCCGACATGACAGCTGTCATTTCTCCAAAAAATGATGTCGTCAGAGCAATGCCGGAACTACTCTAGGAACTTATGTTTTTTGCTTACTTCCCAGAGTAGTTCCCAGAAAAAATGACATTTCTGGGAACTAATTTATGTAGAAAATAACATAGGAACTAGTATTTGTTTAATTCTCGATTCTTTTTGTTTCGACCAATTATTTATTTCAAGAAAAGCAGCGCAACCGCATTTCTCACACTCACAAGTAATATTAAGCAAACAAGAAAGTAAATGGAGACATCCCTTTCCCCTTCCCATTAACTTGCAATCACGTCTGCACCACCTCAACCTCAAGATCAAGCAGAAATCATGCTCCCCGAAGATCCTAACAACCTTGATTACAAGGGAGGAGAATCGAGATCTCTGTTTGGATCTCTTCACAGCAATGGATGCGAACAAACCTCATGCATCTACTGGTAGAAAGGGCAAAGATTGGCAGCTTTTCTACGAGAGATCATTCAATCACCGTGATGG
>JALLAR010000542.1:0-14727 GCA_036939335.1 Conticribra guillardii
TTCTAAACAACGGTGAAATAACAACGCTATACCGTTATTACACAACAAGGAGATATTATTATTTGCTCTCGAATGTTACTAGTAGTATGTACCGTGAGCGTCTCTATGACTAAAGATCTCTTGAGAGATTTCCATTGGGCATAATAGTGAAACAGCCCCATGGGTTTTTCTTGCAGAATATTAACCTTTGATTCTACCCCACATAACACGTTCACGTATTTACAGGTATAAATATTTTAATATTATGAGATTGACTTTACATTCATTTTCAATACCTCTCTACGAAAACAATAAGTTTGAGGCACGTAAAGTTATCCATAATACTCCTACTACTCTCTGAGCACAGCAATCAGCAATCGCATTTTGTTATTGTTAGAAGAAATTATTCAACAGTATCATCATGTCTAATTATTTGTCCATACTCTCTAGAGGTTAGATGGCACATCACACTCTGATATTGTGAGCTTTGAGGCCTCGTACAATACTACTGCATGTATGTTGTATTACCACTTCCTACGTTCCTACTATCTTCTAGAGAATCGATTGAGTAAACTAGTATGTACGTGTATTTTGGAGGTTTCTCATTAGGGTTATAACGCGACAGCGTCTCACATAGTATGTTGTATCTAGTACACATCGTCTTCTACTACTACGCATCTCTTGCTTCAAGACAACAACATAACTGCATGATCTTCGTCTCCATCCAACCGAGACCCTCAAAACAACAACTCTGAGCTAGTATGGTAGTAGTATTGTACCATACTAATATCCAGAATCACTTTTTCCATAAAAAACATATTCTCATATTTTTTCTTCACAATATCTTGACAATAATATTATCGAAACAACTACCACCCAACAGCCTTCAATTGAAATTATTTTATTGTTGCATCAATATCAGTATCTCAACTATGACATCTACTTCCGATAAATTGTTCCTAAACGTCTGGCTCAATGACACCAGCAATGGTGCTGCCGAGGCCGTGACCAGCAACAGCCAGTTCACCGCGATCAAAGACGAAGCCGAGAAAACATCCGCCAAGAAGCCAAAGAAGATTCCCAAGAAGAAACAACCCGACGGTGGACGCCCTCGCCGAGCACTCACTTCATACAACCTCTTCTTCAAAATGGAGCGCAAGCGGATCATGGCAGAACAAAAGGAGCTGGGCCTCGCTGCCACGAAAAACAAGAGGAACCCCAAGAGAGTTGGACAGCATGCAAATGTGGGCTTTGGGAATCTCGCACGCATTGTATCCGAACGATGGAGGAATGTTCCCGCCGACGAAAAGCGCATTCTTGATGACCAAGCACGCGTGGAAAAGGAGCGATACGCGCGGGAGATGGAAGAGTGGACTGCCAAAATGAAGGAGATCAAGCAAGAGGCTGACAATGCTCCCTCCGATTCAAATGACCAAGATGACGACCAGGGATCATTGTCATCGAAAAACGACGAGTTCAACTCGAATAGTGTTTTCGCAAGTGAAGTGACTCCTGATGCCTCTCCAAAGATCGCACTCCAAATTCCTGTTCAAACAAGATACATTGAGAAGCAAGCATCGTTTCCGGCACCTCCATTTTATGAAGCCAGTCAAGACCCCTCTTATTTCTGCACACCATGTGGACCAACCCTCCAAGAATGTGAACCACAAACACGTCGTGTTAGCGATATCATGTCTTCCACGATGATGTACTCGAATAGCATGATTCCATCCTATTCCCAAAACCGCCAAGTTCATTATCCTTCAAATAATAACAACTATGCTCAATCAAACGAGTTTGTTGAGGAATACATGTGTGGAATGGACACCCTGGCCTATGACATGTACAATTCACGAGGGTACAATCCCATGATGGCAGAACGCGCAACGGCTTCTTCACGCTACGCCAACTATTATGACATGCATCAAACCGACTACAGTGGTATGGATCACAGTATGGAGGAAATTGACGACATAATGCGTGGATTACGTAGCAACAGGAAGAACTATTAAATAATACCTGCTAGATATATGTTCCTTTTAAATATAGTATAATACAAATATTGTACGCATAAAATATATTAGAGTCAAAGTTTATTTCTCCAAACATTTTATATCAGAATCTTCTCAAAATTTGTCAGTGGTGACAACAATACAATTTGATATCACACATGTTCTCACATAATTGATCTGTGTTGAGAACATTCACCTTCGGACCATATCACACACGTCACACAACATGGCAGCATCTTGGCATTGGTGGCTGTGATAGAAAAAAAGAAACTTTCCCAACAGCTGATGTAGCAGCATCCACATATGCAAACACACACAAAATATACTTACTCAGGAAATCTGACCTCATCTCATCGCTATCATATCCATATTGTCCAGTGCCAATCGACAGTGCAAACACTGTAATGGCATCAGTTGATAATTTTGGTTTTGTCAATAAAAGAAATATCATTAAAAATAGAACAAAAAACGATAAGTATGCAAATGTTGTATCCCATGTCATATCGGCCTGTATGTTCTGTGTGTGAGTGTTTCTCTAATTATTTAGTGGGGTAAAATTTTGACATTTCAGAATATTATTGGTAAAAAACTTAGTCTCTGAGGTTTCCTCATATGATGTTTTGTTATTGTTTAAATATAGATAGATCAAAAGTCATGACTCAGAAGGTTAAAGAAATAATTTATGATAACCAAAACCTTCTGGTAGATATGTAGAATATTAAATCACGAGTATCTCTACAAACAAACCTTTCGAGGATTGTGGGGAAATGAATAAAGTCAAAATCAAGTAATAGTACATTTTGAACCACGCAGTCTTAATTATGGTGGCTAGTTTTGTCTTTTTGCTTTTGCGTGGATCAATATTATCATACTTGGCATGCAATTCAGTCATGTTATCAACCAACTTTTTTGCCCAGCAAATGTGTGAGTCAAGCCAAGTTGAAACCTCTTTAAGATTTACTCTTCAATCTTTGCCACAATGTCAAAAATACTCACTCTAGCTTCATCAAATATGCATTTGCTTCTCCAACCATGGAAAAAAACAATTCAAGCAAACTGTGTGCTTGGTTGCGGCGGGTTTTGGGAAAATGCTGAAGTAGATTGTGGACTCAAGGCTTGGGATCCATCTATCATCCTCTGCTCCGAATGCACTGAGAGATTTCCAAGTGAATGTGCCAGGATAGATGTAAAAATAAGTATGAGAAGTAGGAATGTACCTGCCGAGGAAAGGCAAAAACGAGCATTAAAGACAACACAGGGGTTGTCATTTACCATTTGCTGAAGATCAAGGTAGTGCAACCGGCAAATACACCCGTCAGAAAAAACGTTAATGCACTCCTTATACTAAATATTCAATTAAATGTATGAATATGTCAGTCAAGTTGTTCTGTTATGATAGTGAAAACATCAACACCAACACCAAATTGTAAAGCAGCTCAAGCTGCTGCTGTACAATATGCACTGTATGTAGCTTAGCATTGTATTGGATCTCAAATAAATGGGAAACCTGTTGATGCGCAATTTGTGGGATGTTTGGGTGTGTTTGGCTTTTGTCATAGATTTCCCGTCCGTCCATCCCACGTCCGTGTTCTAGTGGAGCATTATATGTACCAATATCATTTTTCCTCACGAACAATATCAAATGGTCACATAAAAATGAACCATAAATATAAATAGAATTCAACGGAATGATTTGTTACCTTGGGAATAGCATTGGTGGGCCATGAAATGGGCTGCAGCCTTCCACATCAAAAAACCAAAAAATGGGCAATCTCAGTCAGCACATGGACAATACTCAATGTAAACACTCAATTACAGAAGCTCAGACACATCCATATACCTTATGGGAATACAATATTTGGTGCCTGAGCCATGGATTGGTTCTTTATTTTCCACACAACACACACATAACCAACTGCAACATTGTTTTTGTGTCATATTTTTACCAAGTAGTGGAGCATCATGTGTACCAATAACCATATCAAATGGTCACACAAAAATGAGTCATAAACATAAATAGACATCATTGGAATGTTTTGTAACATTGGGAACAGCATTGGTGGGTCATGTCATGGGCTGCAACCTCACACACCAACAAATATTGATTATTGGTCAATCTCTCAGCAAAGAGGTCCAGCTCATGAAAAATTTGGCACAGGGACAATATTCAATGTAAACACTCCTCTCCAGAGGCTCAGACACATTCATATACCTTATGGGAATACATATTTGCCTGAGCCATGTTTTGGTTCCTTTTTTCCCACACAACACACACAAAACCAACTGCAACATTGTTTTTGTCATATTTTTACCTAGTGTAGCATGATGTGTGCCAATACCAATATCATTTTCCCTCATGAACCATATCAAATGGTCACATAAAAATGAATCACAAAAATAACTAGACATCATTGGAATGTTTTGTAACATTGGGAACAGCATTGGTTGGTCATGCCATGGGCTGCAGACTCCCACATCATAAAATATCAAAAAAATGGCAATCATAGTTGGCATATTCACTATTAAATGAAAAACACTCCTCTCCACAGGCTCAGATACATTCATATACCTTTTGGGAATGCAATAGTATATACCTGAACCATGGATTGGGTCTTTTTTCTCCACACAGCACACACATGACGACCTACAACATTGTTTTTGTCATATTTTTACATACGATACTACAGCATCATGTGTACCAATATCATTTTTGTCATGAACCATATCAAATGGTCACATAAATATGAATCACAAACATAAATAGACATCATTGGAATGTTTTGTAACATTGGAAATAGCATTCTTGGTGTGTCATGAAATGGGCTGCAACCTCACACACCAACAAATATTGATTATTGGTCAATCTCTCAGCAAAGAGGTCCAGCCCATGAAAAAGTTGGCACCACAGGGGCAATATTCAATGTAATCACTCCATTCCAAAGGCTCAGACACATTCATATATCTTATGGGAGTACAATATTTGCCTGAGCCATGGATTGGTTCCATATATTTCAAACAACACACACATAACCAACTGCAACATTGTTTTTGAAATATTTTTACCTACTAGTGGAGCATCATGTGTACCAATATCATTTTTCCTGATGAACAATATCAAATGGTCACATAAAAATGAACCACAAACATAAATAGACATCATTGGAATGTTTTGTAACCTTGGGAACAGCATTGGTGGGTCTTGCCATTGGCTGCAGCTTCACACATCAATAAACATCAAAAAATGGGCAATTTCAGTTGGCACATGGACAATGTTCAATTTTCAATGTAATCTTGTTCGTGGTGGGTGATGTTGTTGTCCATGGACGCAGTTTTTTCAAATCTGGTACGTTTACAGGTAGATGAATTTTTGTGCATCATGCACTATCATGCATCTATATTATTTGATAGGCCAATTTGTTCTTGCCTGTAAATAGCGCCCTACATACTACTTTAGACATGATATTCAATATCCACCCAGTTATCATACCAATATCTCCAACACACAGCACACTGTTAGTCCTCCTTCTATAAATTTCATTTAGATGTTGTTGTTATTGTTGTGTAGCAAAATACAGCCCCCTCAACTCTGAGCAAGCCAGTCTCACTTTTTTAATAAGAAAATAGTCTCCCACAATTCTCATATGTTTTCTTCACAATATAAATAGAACATCGTACAATACCACCTCCAGCAACCTGCAATTGAAATTATATTCGCGAAGCGAGCGCAGCTTGCTGAGTGTAAACTAGAAGCTTTGCTAGCGGAGAATGTTGGCAGTAACTAAAATAATTAAATTAGTAGTTAGAGGAAGATGCTACCCAAAATTTGATTTAGATTAACTAACATTGATTAAACCGGGGGGGAGGTTTCTGTATTTTGCCTTCATCAGTGGTTTGTGAGTAAAAATGTAAAAAAGGGCATTTTCACTTGGTAAACACAAGCAAGTAATAAGTGTGCGAGTTAGGTGCGATCCATGTTCTACCTAAAATAGGTGATGGGTGGTAGCGAGAACTCGAAAGTAGGAGGGAGGATGTTGTGTAGCAAAATACAGCTCCCTCAACTCTGAGCAAGCCAGTCTCACTTTTTTAATAAGAAAATAGTCTCTCATAATTCTCATATGTTTTCTTCACAATATAAATAGAACATCGTACAATGCCACCTCCAACAACCTGCAATTAAAATTATATTATTACTGCATCAATATCAGTCTCCTTCAGTTTTCTTCAACCTCATCCAACTACCCACTATGACATTGACTTCTGACAATTTGTTCCTAAACATCTTGCCCAAGAATGGCACCGGCGTTAGTTCTGCTGATGTCGTGGCCAGCAACAACCAGCTCAACTCGAACAAAGGCAAAAGCAAAGACAACAAAACATCCACCAAGAAGAAGCCAAAGAAGATTTCCAAAAAGAAACAACCCAAGGATGGACGCCCTCGCCGAGCACTCAATTCGTACAATATCTTCTTCCAAATGGAGCGCAAGAGGATCATGGCCAAACAGAAAGAGAAAGACCCTGCTTCAACAAAAATCAAGAGGAATCCCAAGAGAGTTGGGCAACATGTGAATGCAGGCTTTGGGAATCTTGCGCGCATGGTATCGGCACGATGGATATCTCTCCCCGCCGTTGAAAAGCGCATTCTTGATGATCAAGTACGCATGGACAAGGAAGGATACACACATGAGATGGAAGAGTGGACCATTGCCAAAATGAAGGAGAAACAAGATACAGACAATGCTTCTTCTGATAAAGCAGCAGATACTGCACATCTCATTTCAAATGACCACCAAGACAATGACAACAAGAGATCTTTGCCGTCAAAAAATGACGAGTTCAAATCAAATAGTGTTTTCGTAAGTGATGTGACTCCTAATGCCACTCCAATGATTCCACTCCAAATTTCTGTTCAAACAAGATACACCGAGAAGAAAGCATCATTTCCAGCTCCTCCGCTTTTTGAAGCCAGTCGAGATACTTCTTATTTCTTCATGCCATGTGGACCAACTCAAGAAAAAGAGAGGTCTTTGCCATCGAAAATTTACGAGCTCAACTGGAATAGTGCTTTCACTAGTGCTGTGACTCCTGATGCCTCTCCAAGGATCCCACACCAAATTTCTATCCAAACAAGATACATTGAGAAGCAAGCATCGATTCCGGCTCCTCCATTTTATGAAGCCAGCCGAGGTACTTCTTTTTTCTGCATGCCATGTGGAACAACCCAAGAGCGTGAACTGCCAACTCATTGTGTTGGCAACATCACGCCTTCCGCAATGATATACTCAAATAGCATTATTCCATACTATTCCCAAAACTGGCAAGTGCAATATCCTTCAAATAATAACTATGCTTAATCATACAAGCATGCTGAGGGATTCATGAGGGAAATGGGCAGTCTGGTATATGGCATGTCAAGTCACGAGGGTACAATTCAATGATGTCAGAATGCGTACTGTTGTCTTCACGATATGCCAACTGTTATGACATGTATCAAACCAACTACAGTGGTCTGGAGTACAAGATGGAGGAAGTCGACAACATAGTGCTTGGACTATGCAGCAACATGAAATGTTAAATACCTAATACATATATTCCTTTTACATGTGTAATACAAATAATCTATTAGATACATATTAAAGTCAATCTTTGTTTCATCAAACATTATTACATCAGAATCTTACAACCATAATTGATACTACTCTAGATTTGTCGGTTGTGACGGAAATTCAAATTAGCATCCAAAGGATCTCACATAGTAGAATTTTTCCACAAAAAAGTGTTGAAATCTGTGAGAAAAGTTTTGTATTATTGTGGATGAGATATGGTTGTGAATATTGTATTTTTGCCTTTGGGCTAATTAGTTTTTAAGCTGTATTCCATGAATTGGATGAGTAAAATCACATCATGTGTCTTGCTTTGGTTAATGGATTGTTACTTACCTTATGATATGTAAGTTGTCATTTGAACATTGAAACCATGCCATGAGTGTAAATAGATGAATGTACAAATTATTACTTTAGACTTTACGACATTACACATACAAAGGCAGTGAATGTAACCACCTACTAGGAAAGCCTCCTGCTGCTTGGCTCTGTGTTACAGATCATTTAGTAAGTAATCAACAAATGCTCAATTATTCCAGTCAATCAAAAAGGTCAATACCAGATGTCTGTGACCCTTTACATTTCTCAAAAACTTTGTTCGCATGACAGCAATCTTCGAAAGTATCAAACAGTTTCTGCCATGATTTTCTATAACCTCCACAAGGCGAAGCTCCATTGCAATCCTGCACGCACTCCATTGAACTGTAATTAGCATACCAGCTTTTTCCAAATGGTGTTGGTTTTAACGTTGGATATGATGTTGGGACAGCATCGTAATTTCCAGGGGCCAACTGACAGTTATCAATGGATTGAAAAGGCAAATTCTTTAAACAACACTCTTCCACAGTGTTGTATCGACGGCCTTTCCACGACACCCACTTTCCGCCACATGGTGGTGGACCATCACAATCTTGGACACACTTCAAATTCGACCAGTCAACATAGTACTTAAATGCGCTTGATGGTTTTGCTGTTGGCTTCAAAGTCAGATGTACGCTAGGCAGTGGTGAAGGTAAAAAGGTTGGTTTCGATGATGGCTGCCCATTTGGCTGAGCGGCGAATTTGCATTGCTCCAAGGATAAAAATGGCAAATTCCTTACACAGCACTCTCCCGCAGTGCTGTACTGCTGCCCTCGCCAGGCCTCCCACTTGCCACCGCATGGCGGAGGACCGTCACAATCCTGGACACACTTAAACAATGTCCAGTGAACATAATATTTTTGCAAAGACGCTGAAGGCGGCGTTGGGCCCGCTGAAGGCTCGGAGGACGAGACAAACACAGGAGATTTTGTGGGAGGAGGTGTGGGTTTGGGCAAAATTACCACTTTAATCGGGCTGTCGCAAGAAAGAGAGAACATACGAATGGTCTCAGCGAATTAGCTAAGGAAAAAAATAATAGTGAAAACAAAATGGCGGGAGAAAAGTGGCGTTATCTCTACTCACTCAAAAAAGGATGCAGCTGTCACTGGTGCCACACTGATCCCAGCAACAGAAACGTTATTTTGCACTGCAATTTGCTTTACAGTCTGCACAAAGTTTCCCGAATTCACTTCTTCGGACAACACACTTATTACTTGCTGTGCAAATCTATCTGCCAAACCATCTCCGTCGCTGCATGACTGGTCGGTGCACAACTCTTCAATAGTAACCTCATATTGAATCTCAATACCTTCTAAAACACGCGACTTCATAGTTTCATGAAGTTTCCTGAGAACTTGGCCGCCTATAGAAGTAATTTCCACGCCAAGCACTCGTTGGTCCTCTTTCAAGCCAATTGATGCCGTTGTAACAAGGGAGCCCTCGAGAGTACTGATGAGTGCATTTTTTTCTGTTTCGTCTTCTGGTACAGTGATGCCTTCAACAGACATCGTAGCCATGACTTTTACCTCCACTTGTGGCTTTGGTTGGGTAGGTGACGAACTTGGTTCTGACGAAAAAGAAGGCACATAGGAAAGCTGAGGAGAAAAATGGGGCGAGAAGAAAGAGAGAGGTAGGAGGAGAAACATTTGGTCAGGAAATACTACAGGATGTTTTCGAAAAAATGACGAGTGTGCCATGTAGACTTACCTTCGAAGTAGGAATGCTGGATGGCATATCTGATAGCTGAAAACTAGGTGCAAAAGATGATTGTGCACTCGGTGTGAAAGAGGAGACGGCGGAAGGGTCCGAACTGGGTGCAATTGAAGAAAACGATGAAGGATACGAGCTGGGTGCAGGAGAGGAAGAAGGTGCTGACGATTCCACAAAGCTTGGCGAACTTGATTCCGACGGAAAGTTGGAGCCGTCGGTTGTTGGAATCAATGACACAGATGGCGAATCACTGTCATCGATTGTTGGTGCGTCGGATGTCGATGGCCGTAATGATGGATTGCCTGATGTGGAGATGGATGGATTTGCAGTAGGCGATATTGACGGCAATGTGGAAGGATACGAGCTGGGTGCAGGAGAGGAAGAAGGTGCTGACGATTCCACAAAGCTTGGCGAACTTGATTCCGACGGAAAGTTGGAGCCGTCGGTTGTTGGAATCAATGACATAGATGGCGAATCACTGTCATCGATTGTTGGCGAGCCAGATGCTGATGGCCACAATGATGGAGTGGTGGATGAAGGTATGGATGGATTTGAAGTAGGTACACCAGTAGGATGTGCTGAAGGAGACGAGCTGGGGTCTATGGACAAAGACGGTGCTGATGATTTCATAATGCTTGGCAAGCTTGATAATGATGGGAAATTAGTTCCTGTGATGGTGGGTTCGGACGACAGTGAAGGATGAGCTGACGGTGCTCCTGAAGGAGACGAAGAAGACGATGGATATGCGCTGTGTTTCACTGTTGGCAAGAGAGACATAGATGGCTGCTCACTAGAACGAATCGTTGGTTCAGATGACACCGAAGGATGGGCTGATGTTGTTTCCGAGGGGGCTTCCGAAGGGGCTTTTGAAAGAGATGGTGGAGGCGACGGTATTTGTGAGGGAGACTGAGATGTTGAAGGATTTGATGATGGTGAATGCGAGGGTAAGACAGTCGGAATATCACTGGGTGATTGAGTTGGGCCCAAGGTGGGATTTGCTGTAGGTGCGATGGTCGGACTCTCACTGGGGGGAGATGTCGGGATCAAAGTCGGGCTCAAAGTAGGTGCGATTGTAGGCCTGGGGCAGAATCAATGTGCAAGAGAAGAAAATGTCAAAATTTTAAAAATCAGCAATATAATATAATGATAATATCTTTTTCATTCGTTTTGACCACTTACGTGAACGTCGGCCAGATAGGGCTTGTTGTAGGAGTGAAAGTTGGAATTGTTGACTCAAAAACGGTTGGAAATGGCGTAGTCGGTGAAGTAGTGGGCTCATCATACGAACGAGGTATCGCACTATACTGTATCGCACCGTAGCTATATTATGATCGCGTTAGAAAGGCATCAATCTCCATGGTTAGAATTTGAGGGCTGGCATAAGAATCCAATCACAAAAAACAGTTCTCGTTTGAAATAATATACTTACAATGAATAGCCTACGTAGCTGGTGCCAAATGGCCCTGTAGGCCCAAATGCTCTACCTGGCAATCGAAACTTTATTTTTTCGTCCCTAATGAGAGGATCCTTTAATTCATTTCCCACCAAGAACGTATTTGATGATGTGAAGTAAAACGATTGAGATTGCCCAGCATTCACATTTATAGGATCAAAATCAAATGTTATCCATGACCAATCAATTTGGGTTTGTTTTGTGCGAGAGCCAATTTCAACCCAGCTGTCTTGGTTTGACTGTTGCCCCTCGAAACGCCCAACCAAAGTGTAAAGCTTGATATCTGACAATCCTTCACCGATCACTGTTTCTAGTCTATCTATGGAAATGTTGTCTCTTGCGGTGACGTCAAACATGATTCCATTCGGTGCGAAGCATTCCACGCATGCAGGAGTTTCGAGATCAAATGGACCACAGTCGTCGCTACAATTTTCTTCTCCCAGCTATAGGTAAAGGAGGTCGTGAAATAAATAACCGTTTGGTTGAGAAAGTGTGAGGCATCTTTTGAATATTGCATAACTGCTGAAGAAACTCACTTCGCACTTTCCATTTCCACAGCAGTCGTCCTCAATCGTGTTCACACATTGACCAGTGAGTGTGTTGCAGGTATCATTGGTGCAAGCAATGCCATCCCAACAATCATCGTCACCTTGTTTAGTGGAGTGTAATGCATGCAATCGGGAAATATTAAAAAATGTGAAATTAGATCATACTCGCAAAAGAGAAAAAGACGAATGAAATCATTGACTTACTGGTACAAACCACCTGTGGTACATCATGGTCAGGAGCGACACACACCGGGTCCCTCGTTGATATATGTTCCCACATTTTCTGCACGACGATAAAGATTGAATCAAGTTGAGAAATGATATTTTGTTCACGAAAGAGGGATGAAATAATTTCACCCCCCCAATAGTAGGATATTAATTCGAATCCACTTCTGCAAAAGAGATGTCTACTTTCTCACCTTTGGAACACGCTTTGGATCGGTACTGATAATACCTAACCCATTAAGGTCGGGATTATTTATCCAATTGTCAACGTTGTCCCTATCGCCTTCATACCACTGACCACCAAACGTGTACATATAATTCCGATCTATATCAATAATGGTTATATATCATAAGATCACATCATGTGTGTGTGTGTGTGTGTGTGTGTGGAAAAATGCATACTTTTCGTGAGAGTTTTGATTCATGTATGAAAATNTGTGTGTGTGTGTGTGTGTGTGTGTGGAAAAATGCATACTTTTCGTGAGAGTTTTGATTCATGTATGAAAATTGCATTTCATGGCAATTGCAGTTCAGTGCCTTTATATCACCATGCTGATACTTACATGCTCTAGAAGGACAAAAGTGGCAATACGACATGATTGTCGCACTTCCATCCCAAGGAAGTTCATTAGGACATGATATCCCACATGTATCCACCAATGGCTAATATAAAAATAAGAGAGGGTGTTGGGATGGATGCGTAGCAGGATATCAATACAACATGTTTCACAAAATTAGCCACTCATTTCTCAAGTAATGGTTGTACGAGATTTCAAAACGGCCATGATTCAAATACAAGTAAACGAAAAAGATATATAAACTGATTACACTTACCGCATATCCACCAAGCATATTACTTGCATCATGTGTGTGTGCTGATCCAAAGTTGTGACTGTTGCACCATGGTAGATAGTCAGAGCATGCAAAGGAAGAAGAGAAGGTAGAAAAGAAGTTTATAAATAGTAGATTTTAAAACATCATTGGCAGAACTATGCATCATTATTCTTACCCTATTTCATGCAAAACCTGAATCATATCCCACTAATCATAAATGTATGGAATCGACATATAATGAGTGCGAGATTCCTTTGAAATATGAAAATACAATCAGAAACACATCATCATCATCATCATCATGACAAACATCACAGCATCACTACTATATAATAATATACAACAATTGATAATCACAATGATAATAAATAAATAAATAAATAAATAAATAACTCACCATAGCCCTGGCATCCATGGAATTAAAATCACCCTGCATTGTACTACTCAATCCAAACCCCCCATACGAATTACAAACTTGTCCAATATAGGCTATCCCCCCGTTCAAATCCCTCCCCAATAGCGCATGATGCAAACTAATCCTCGAGTCAGTATAATGCCACCTTCCTCTGGAATCGGCATAAATATTTCTCATCTCCGTTATTGCCTGAAACGCGGTGGAATAGCCGTTGTAATTGTCGTTCAGGGCGATGTGCACGACATTTAAATGGGTGTCAATTTCGCGTTCGTAAATGGTGGATGCGGCGGTGATGAGGGTGTTTACGTATTGATGGGCGAGATCGATGTCGTTGTTGTGATTGGATAGGAAGATGGAATCGATTTCGATGTAGAGGTCGACTTGGTAGGAGTAGAGGTTGGGGAAGGTGTCGGTGGCGTAGAGTGTTCTTTGGGATTGTGATGTTGATTGTTTTGAGTGTAGTTGATGTTGTTGTTGTTGTTGATGTTGTTTGTTTGAATGTTTTGTTTGGCGTAGGTTATTGTTTTGGTGTAGATTGAGAATATTTGAATTGAGTGATGTTAGTAAATCTTGTTCCGTATTTAAATGCAAGTGCGTGTGTTGATTGTGATTGTGGTCATGATGTTGATGATGATGATGAGAATGATCATGTCCATTGTCTTGTTCATCATGAGCGTGATCATGATCATGTGCATGCTCCCCCTCCAAGTCTTGATGCAACATCCTCCTCCCTCCACGACCACCAATATCAACAGCACCATCTTTCAAACTAGTATCCACCTTTGGAAAAGGACCGTCATTATTCGCATTCAGCAACATTTCACTTGCAATACCATTGTTATTGGTATCATCATTTCCATTTCCATTACCATTTCCATTATAATAATTATCCTCCTCCATTTCCATCTCGTTGATGGAATCGGCAACAAATTCGGGAGTCACGCCGCACGACCAAGGCGGGGGATCAAAGTCCTCTGCTTCCGCCACGGTCACGGGGGTTACTCCTACTTCCGATGCCGCTGCCGCTTCTTCTTCTGTGGCGTACACCATGGATTGCGAAATGACGACTGGATTTTGGCCCGTGGATTGTGAAAATCCATGAACTTGGCCGGTTTGTTGATTCACAATGACGAATGAAAAATTATCAATGCCTCCAGCAGTACTACTAGTGGGAGTAGTACTACTAGAAGCAGTACTAGAAGCAGCAGCAGCAGCATTCGCATGATGATATTCGGAAACCAAAAAGGCCAACCCCAAATCCTTGACGGGCAGGCTGGGTCCGCCGTGAATGCTGTAGGTGGTCTTTCCGGGAGTCACGCTCGGCCTGGCTTCCTGGACGTGAAGATCCACGTCGATGGATTGAAAGGGGGAATCAGTATTCGTATTGGTATTGGTATTCGTATTGGTATTGGTATCATCCTTTTGTTTCTTTTTGTGGTTTCGGCGCTTTCTCCCGTCGTTGGTATTGTTATTGTTATTGCGGTCGCTCCGCTGTCCGACGATGGTAAAGCGCGGTCTCGAAATTCCCCTCGCGTGCTCTTCTTTTAAATATTCCGAGATGCTCTCGTGGCTTTCGAGTCGTCGTCGCTGT
>JALLAR010000543.1:0-27890 GCA_036939335.1 Conticribra guillardii
TTCTATGCCAATTATGACAACCACACCATGTAAAAAAAATCCAAACTTGTGTATTGTTATTTTTTCAGTAGAAATCAATTGGTATGGTACATGCTCAGATTGAAAAAAAATGGAATCTGGAACCCCAACAATGCTCGTGGGATCAGACATATGGTAGTGGTGTGAAGAGACACTCCATATTATTATCGTGCCACTGCTTATTAGTACTATCTACATACTGTATCTACAGCTGGACGTTTGCAATTGCCCTTTGGGGCAAGTGAAACGCCCAGCCTTGCATAACGTCCATCAGTTCAGTGAGCAGGGCACATTCGGAGTGGTGAAGAGATATTGTAGGATATTGTACAGGGGACTGCTACAAAGTGGACCTCCCCCCGGGGTACAATTTCTAATACTAGCCTGGATTTTGGGGGGGTACACTTTGTGTTTTGGAGGTTGGAGGTGGGTATAGTCATATGTAGCATAATGTACCAACACAGTGGGGGTCCACTTCTAACCCTAGCCTGCCAAAATTGGGGGGGTCCACTTTGTAGCAGTCTCCTGTACATTATTGATTGTTCGCATTTCGGCTTCGCGCTTCGTCATGAGAAGGGAGAAGCGGAAATCAGTCACGGCAACACGTCACATTCCCACAATAGTACTTCGTCACATGCGGCATGGAGAATACTAGGCCCTAACGGTTTCGATTTGAAGTCCCATGTAGGTTCTACATCCTTCTTTACTGGTCTAATTCTTACACAAAAATTTCAACTTCTGGAGCAGGCAATATCTTAATCACGATCAACGGCGATGAGAAATAATATTGCATAGGTAGGAGTACTACACGATAATAATATTATTACTATTATCATTCTATTATTTGTCATTGGCAATATCTGATACGAGAATATGATCTCTCTCTTTCTCAATTCCCTACATCGTTAATTTTTTCATTCATAAGTACAAGCTTACATGATTTAATTATTATTGGTTCCTATTTGAACTTATCAGGTAGGATGATATAACAATATTATAATAGGAGATCTCTATTTTTCCTCCGAGTATTACAACATATCTACCCTCAATTTTTTTGCTTTTTGCAGTTTTATTATTTTTCACTCTCTCTTTCTTTCTCTCTGACCCTCTCTTTCGAGAGAGACAGTAGGAGAAGATATCGATGTCCGTACATACTACGTAAGGGTACAATCTGGTAGGGTACAATAGCACTATTGGTGAATACCATTCCAGGAAATCCATCGTCTAGATAGCTGGAGAGAGATCCCACGAGATCACTGTTCTGGGCCCGTCAGAAGACGGAGGGGCTGAATGTGATACTGCGTGAACAAAACAAAAAGCGCTCTACTCTAGCTTGTTAGTATCTACATCACATGGTAAATGGTAAGTACAGGTAAGTACGCCTCGTCGTGTGTTTCTGCATGTTTATTATGCTTGTTGTCAAAGGCTTCGCGCCGCGCGCCCATTTTTTTTTCTATTTTCATAATAATTTCTTTCCTTTCACAACTCGAAATCACATCAAGGCACAAGAGGCAATAATAAACCAACATCCGTGGCGCAATAATAAGTTATTTGCGATTGTGTGTGACACATCAAACGCACGAACTTTGCTCACTTTTTGAAATCCAACGATCACAAGGCATCTTACCGGACGAAACGGATCATGTATGAGCCCAACGATCCCCCACGCGGATCAAGCAGTAAAAACGGCAGCAGTACAAGCCATACTAACAACAACATCAACAACGAGTCAACTGGCAACAACAGCAATAGCAACAACGGCCCTTCCGCCAACATGATGCAATCACCACCGTATCCACCCGGCGGTCCCGGGACCGGTCCCGGAGGCGGATACAGCGGCCGCGGCGGAGGAGGATTCCGCTCCTCCATGTCCGGAGCCGGAGGCATGGGAGGCGGTCCCTCCATGATGCATCGCGGCTCCATGGGAATGGGAGGAAGCGGTCCCGGAGGAATGAGCATGCATCACCATCATAACCATCGAGGATCCATGGGATCATTGAGCGGATGGGGCGGACCGAGCGGCGCAGGAGGCGGACACCACCACCACCATCATGGGATGCATTCCCCGGGTCCGAATCACATGCAGGGCGGTCCGGGAGCTGGCTCGGGCGAAGGCGGAATGGGAAGAGGAGGCCCTCAAGATTCGGGATATGGCAATTATGGAAACTATTCGGGCGGTGGTCCCGGACCTGGAGGAGGAGGCGGGCCCGGCGTGGGCGGAGGATCTGGAGGTCGCGGGGGCAGTGGCATGGGACATCATTACCCCGAAGAACCCAACGAAGGCATTGATTACCTCGCTGCAAGAGCTCATGCGGCGCAAATGCTGGCGGCGGAAGAGTCGAAACGCCTCGAAGAAAATCTCATGAGGTTGGAAATGCGGAGGATGATGATGGGAGGTGATCGTGGCGGGGGAGGTGGACCACAAGGACAAGGTGGCAGCGGAGGAGGAGGCGGTCAAGGTGCTGGATCGTATTCCTATACCAATTCCTCTTCGGGGCCAAATAATGGCTCGCCAGGAGGAGTCAATGATGACTTTTTAATGGCCAGGGCTCAAAATCATTTGGAAGGTCAACGATCAGGTGGGAAATCCAGTGGCGGCAGTGGATATAACGGCATGCCCCCTATCAAGGATGAAGGAGGAATGGGAGGCAAGTCCAGTAATTATAATGACATGCCCAACTCCAAAGGTGGCGCTGGCATGGATTCCTACAATGATTACCACAACAGAAATCATCATGGACCATCAAATCCTCAAGGCAATGGAGGAGGATATAATATGGGGCCAATGAATATGAAAAACATGGGAAGCAATTACTTTTCTCAAGGTCATAATAATAACATGAATCATCATGGAAGAGGAGGAGGAGGACCCAACCGCAACTATCCTCACGTGGACGAAGAAATGGCAGCTCGTCATCGAAATGCATTGGCTGCTGCGGGTATTTCGAATCCAGCTCAAGCATCTCATGACAAGAATCAACCGGCGGAGGTATCTCCTCCAGAACCGGTTATCAGGACACAGGTCAAGGAGATTACCGCCCCTAGACGTCCATTGTCGGCGTACAATATATTCTTTTCTGAAATGCGTGAAGTAATTTTGAAAGAGAATGAAGTTGACAGTGATGAAGACAACGAGAAGAAGTCACCATCATCTACTCCCACGAAAATAGAAGATGCAGACTCTCCTGAAAAGAAGGACGCCAAGAAGAAGGACGGCAAGAATAAGGCCAAAAAGGAAAAGGGCGATGCCGACGCCGACATGGAAGACGCCAAGAAAAAAGACAAGAAAGACTTCACCACCGCCACCACTGAAAATGAGGAAAAAGAACAAACTCCCGCCGAAAGAATGGAAGCCTTCACTCAAAACCTCATGAAGAAACGCCTTGACAAGAAAGCCGGAAAGCGATTACATCGTCGTACACATGGCAAAGTCGGCTTTACAACGCTCGCCCAAACGGTGGGGAAGCGATGGAGGGAATTGCCGGAAGAGAAGAAGACGAAGTATCGGGAATTAGCCGAGATGGATAGGACTCGATACAAGACAGAGAAGCAAGCTAGGGGGAAGGCATTGAGGGAAGAGGCCAAGAGGCAGAGGAAGGAAGCTGCTGCTGCCGCCGCCGCTGCTGCAGGTCGCTGAGGAGAGCTTGTAGAAAAAAGGGGGAAAGATTGCTAGTTCATCACAGCTGGAGGCGTTGGACAGCGGTCGAATTTATTGAATATTTCATTCTGCATACTGTATAAATTTGATTTGTGTTTATCTCTTTGTTAGAGGTGCCGTTCTTATAATTTTTAATTGTCTATAAAACATGTTATGACAACAATCGTGAATAATCTGATTTTGCTTCGGTAATTATTATTGTTTTTCAATGTCGTATTGTCAAGTACTATTTTAAAGCAGTAAAACATGCAAGATTGTTCCATCCATCCTGAAGGAATTAAAAAATCGTTAAAGACACATCTGATTTCAACTTTCAATTTTAATTGTCCAAGTAATACAGAACAAATTTCATTAATATTTCATTCTGCATATTGTATCAAGTGTGATTTGTGTTTATCACTTCGTCAGAGGTACCGTTTGTATATTTTTGAACTGTCTCTAAAACGACATGTCATTACAGCAATTGTGAATAACCTGATTGTGCTTAATTAATTATTATCGTTATTGAATATCGCATCATATCGAGCACTAAAGCAATAAAAGATGCATGATTGTTCCATCTCTCCTGAAGGAATTAAAAAATCGTTCAAGATACACCAGATTTCAACATTTGATTTTAATTGTCCAAGTCATAAGTACAGAACAACAAACTTGTAGTGCGGTACACCGTGATAGAGGGAAAATAACATCATTGGCTTCTGCAGTTATTGGATATTAAAAAGAATACAAACCCTTATCGCTATTTGTTGCATCTCTGACTCCAAAACAACCAACGTTGCAAGGTTGCTCAACCCTCTCGCAAAAATTGAATGTTCCAAACAAATCAAATTCGAAGTTTTAGTTGTATTTGGCCAAATAAGGAACCACAAATTTGTATGGTACACCCTTCTTTGCCACAGCCTTGATCACAAAAGCAGGGCTGCTCCATCCCTCAGGGTCCTATCATTCAAATCAAATACAAACCAACAGGTCAATGAGAAAATAAATTGAGAAGTGTGAGAAGAAAATAGAAGACAAAAAAAATACTATCAATATTAAATAAAAATAATGCATGATCCCATCGCAACCAATGACCTACCTCTAAAGGATATCCCTCGCCGATACGAATTGGCGCAGCATTCTTCTCATTATCACTCCCTTTGAAAGTCACATAGGCTGCATCTCCATTGGGAGCCAAAAACTCAACGAATGCTACTTGATCAGAGTTCAATCTCTCCAAAAATTCCGAGTAGGACACAGAGGGTTCGCCAATCGATGTTGAGTCAAGGCTGGGGCTTCCTCCTCCTATGGATATTTTGTTTTTGTTTTTGTACAGACATTATTGTAGATTTTGGTTTGGTTGATGTATACATCATGTGCAGATTGTGTTTGTTTTTCCCAGATTCCCAATTTTGATTTTTTTAATGCAGTTAAAAAATAACATGTGATTAGCGACAGCATAAATGAAATGATTAAATTAATGAACGGCTAAATCACTACTTACCTCGATAATTGAAGGCCAAAGAGTTAAAAGGGGTCAGTTTCACCCCTCCCCTCTCGAGAGTTTCTGCCTCAGCAAATGCCTCATTGGGGAACAGTGCTGCGGCGCTGGCAGTGGCAACAGTTGTAGTCAGAAGTTTTGCAATTGCAGAGCGACGACTGTGAATATTTTCACTGGCGGGGTGCTCAGACGAAAGTTTCGCCTCCAGCGCCGTGGACGCGGCAGGGGCAGCGATCGCATGGCCGATGGGTGCAACGAAAGCAGTACTTGTCCCGATCTCAGCTGCGAAGATTGTGGATACTAATGCAACACGAAGCATGGTTTTGCGATTGCTGCGGTTGTTGAGGTGTTGTTCAGAGATTGTCATTGCTGGCTAATTATTAGAGTATGATGCATTAGTTTTTGTATTGTATCTAGGAGTATGCTTGCTTCATCAATTGTTCCTCCAGCCATAGCGAGAGCTCAACGCACAAATAAAGCGCTGCTGGCCGCCAACTCACCACCGCCAGCGCCAGCGCCACAGCCAGGCCACGCACATGCATACAGTCCACCTGTTTTGTTCTCTATCATCTTGCGCGTGTTCGTGTCAATCCTCATACAAATACATAAAAAATACTCCTACAATATATCGTACGATGTACGATACATACATTGCACCGAGAGAAATAAAGATCCAAAGGATACTTTTTTTAGCGTTTGGCGACCGCTGCGCGCGGAACTTGATCTTGATTTTATTATTATTTATGCGAACAAACAGGCTGAATGAACACGATGACTCCCCATCGACCCGCCCGCTCCTCTTGTGATGGCCCATCGACATACCAAGAGTAGAGAGAGATTCTTAATCCCGCCTATTAGCATTGGCGAGAAATGACAAACTAAGATTGCCTTTACATTCTCCACCAGATCGCGACCTTCCATAAGCTTGGAATACAGATAGTCCCCCAAAATGGTGCTCTGCGGCTGCATCAACGATATCATTACTAGCGAACCTAAACTCTCCCAAGAACAATCCACCTCCCTCCTCAAAAGCATCCGTAAATGCCACGGTCTCGCCAAACAAACTGTCGAACTCTGCACTTCAACCCTAACCACGGGAAGCACGCTGGTCGAATGCGGAGAAACGATCCAAAAGTCGCTCATCGGGGCGGCCTCCGATCTCGATGCTGAATCGTTTGCCGTAATTGCAGATTTGATCGATGGGGATAAAATTCACGAGGCTCGGACGTTGGCTGTTTCGATGAAGGAAAATTCTTCAGAGTGCATTTCCCTATCAAAGCAAATGGTGGGTGCATTGGAGATGAGCGTGAATGCATTGCCTGATTGGTAAGTTTTTATTCAGACTCAAATCAAGTTTCAAAGAAATTCCACGCATGCAAATGTTTTACTCATAACTTTGCTATTCTGCTGACTATTAACAAATTGCAAAGGTTTGAAAAATACATTGAAAAGAAGGCGCATGAATCTGTAACTGAATTATCCGTCCAAGACCGAGACCTTGCAAATGTTGATGGTGACGTGAGCGAACTTTCCAATTGTATTGCGGCTATCGAAGACTTGAAACTCCTTACTGCAGTCGAGGCTGGAACTAGGGCATTTAAAGGAATCACATCTAAAAGTCAACGCTGCCATACAATCTTCCAAACATTAAAAAAGTTTGCTTCAAACTTAGCGTCACTGACTGAAGCATTTATGAATCTTGACGCATCTGCCGTTATCCACAAGCGAAAAGATATCTACACCGCTATTGGTCTTGGCAGTATCATGAAGAAATTTGCCGAATCATGTCAATCTCTTATGGAAAAAATTGTGCATTTATTCCAAAGTGCTGCTGGGAAATTAAGTACTTTGTGGGAGGCACTCTCTCATGCGAAAGATGTCATGGTGGATAGTTTGCGTGAGGTGGTGGATTCACGGTCATTCTGCGAAGCGGCGACAAAGAAGGTTGGAAGATTGAGAGAGTTGACTGGAGGTCTTGAAAGAAAATCGAGGGGAGTCCAGACTCTAAATGTGGAGACCTTGTCAGTATTGAAAAATATGTATATGGGAAATGAATTCAGCGACACGATGGATACTGCAAGAGGCGTGGACGATGAGGTAGGAAAAGCGGTATCCAGGATGAAGTCTGCTGCAAAAAGGGTGAAAGACGAGTATCATAACTTGCCACCCATGATAACTGATGGAATTATTGACAGCGTCGAGGACGAAGGAAACGATTCTGACACCTCAAAGTTAAGGGAAATTGAAACTAATATTCAAGATCTAGAAGATGCGACCAAAACAGTAGAAAATGCGAAAATCTTACAGGCCACAAAGGAAATTCACGAAGAGCTATCAAAGATTCCTAGCAAAATTGACATTTGCGAAGAAATGATTGGATCCTGTACAGACTTTACCAACAAGAGCAAATCTTCCATCAACTCATTCCTCGGGAAATGGACATTAGAATCAGCAACGGATCATATTCAACAGATGCGTAAACTTGCATCGATTTCCAAAATAATGGAGCAGTTTGCTACTCAGATTCAAAAATTGCTTCGAGCTTTGATTGGATTGCTTCAAGCAATGGTGGCAAGGGTTCGTGCGGTTGTGGATCAAGCACAAAATTTGATTGGATTTGGTAGTAGTGGGGGTGGCAATGCAGGAAAGGTTCTGGATTCTGCTGTAGACAATGCTCTGGATAAAGCTGAAGATTTGGTTTCGGACGGATTAAACAGCATGATGGGCAAAATGTTTGGGAAATGATTTGTATTTCAGATATGATGATATCTTCACATTTAGCAGTTATTGCTTTAGCTCAATACTCTAGCTGTTTGATGCAATGTTCCCTGTCATCTATTTATATGTTCCACTGCACGACATCTTTCGGCAAACCTTTAATCAGAATAAAATACACCATCAGCAAAGGTACTGATAAATTAAGCCGTATCTCCTGTGCAATCACGAAAAGGACACAAGTTCACTGTTGACCATTGTGTGCAATATGTATTATATTTTGCTCTGGAAATAATTGACGTCAATATCAGTGCATGGTTTCTGGATTCAACGCCAACCACGATGGCCCGCTTTATGTTTGCCTGCCAAGCCAATGAATAATAATATTTGGTGCATGATACTTGACAAAACTAATTTTCATAGCATTAAAAGCAAAATGTTCACGAGGCATCATCTGAGTTTTTCAATTCTCTTAATGAATATTACGATTACTATAATCAAGGCACCACTGATGTTGGCGACGAAAACATGGCCTTTAAAAGAGTTGTTCACTCCTCTTCAAACATGTATTCCTAGTCTTTTTACAATCTGCCAGCAAACTTATTACGATCGTCTTTCCGTAGAAACAATCTATCGAATTTCCAGCCCACAAACAAGTATAATATGGCACGCTGCACCGGGAAGGCAATCTATTTCCAGTCACGGATGATGCCTTGCCTGACGGACGGAAGAAACACGATAGAGAGAATCATGTGAGATGGTGAAACGCGGAACTTACAAAAAAACAGATACAACTTCAGATGCAGAACTAGAATCCACTGGACAACGGAAAACGCCATCTGCTCTACAAAGACGTACCTCTTAGAAGTACTGATCTGAACATCCGGGTTGGCCGCAAGAGTGTAGATTCCGAATCCAGCGCACAGTGCTGACGCAAATCCGAGTGCCACAATAACAGGGTAGCAGCCTGGGTCGCTGAGCCAGTGGTTCTTTCTGTACGACGCCCTCATCGAGCTCGTCTGTGAAAATTAGCGGGCAGAAAGTGGACGCAAAAGATATGAGTAAGTTTTACAAGCGGCAGAGAAGGAAAGGAAGACTTCCTCAAACGAAGGGGTTCGAGCACGGAAATGAATTTGCCTCACCGATAGATGGTCAAGACCCATCACCTTGTACCCGCCGACCTCCACAGACGACGAAGTGGGGATGGCGCCCTTGGAGAAGTGGCGGGAGACCATCAATTGGCTCCTTTGCGAAATGCCGCGGGCGAGATTGAAAGAATTCATGGTCAGGTCGAGATAGAGATTCGATTATTATAAGTACGATACGAAGTATGAGTGATCAATCCCATTTTTATTCTTCCAAAAGATCCGGGCGAGATTATTTAATTGTAGATTTGATGTGTGTATGGTATTACTAATCTGTAGGAGTACTAATGTTGTTTACCCTCTATCTCTCTGTGTGTGTATGATGTTGTGTGTGTCTATCTCTCTCTCTAGAGAGAGCGAGTTATCTCTAGAGAGTGATAGAGAGTGAGAACCACATCTGTCAGATGAATCCATCAAAGCTCATCAACCGATACCATACTCCTCAGTATGTTCCATACTATTCGGGTACTTTATTGGGTATACATCCCATTGTGTACAATTATTTATATGGGTACGTTCAATACCGTATCTTTTCTTGACACCTTGACACCCCAGCGATCAGCGTGAGACTCAGACACCAGGCACAGCATACAGAATACAGACAGTATCTCTCTAGACAGCAGATGAAGATTGCTCCCTCTGTGACAACAAACAAAAAATATTTCTCCTCTCACTCTGGACAACTCTCTCTCTCTAGAGAGAGAGTCTATAGAGAGAGAGTGTAGTATCTACACTTTAATTAACAAATTAAATAAATAATAATATTCAATCAAAACATTGAAAAACTAACAACCTTAACATATTTATTATTTTCACAGGGTTATCATCGTTATTTCTTGCACACACACATTCTGATTTTCTGGATTAGTAATGGTAATGTCCATTGCCATTGCCATTGCCATTGCCATTGCCATTGCCATTGCCATTTTGCCATTGTCTCATGCTCATATGGTGATTTATCAACAAGCTTAGATGCATTAGTCAGTAGTATTATTATTAGTAGTATTAGACCTTTCGGGACTTCTCAAATTTTACTCAATTTTGGGGGATGGAAGGGATCTATTTCATTTGTCCCTCAACCTGTTTGTCCTGCTGTTGAGGGACAAATGAAATAATAGTCACCACAAAAAAGGCTGGGTGGAATGCTATTTGTCCCCCCAAATCAGAAATTAGAAACAAATTCTTTTCATTCTTTTTTAGTTCTCCCCCCTCCCCCCGAATGATGAATGCTGAATGCTGAAACAGTGGCAACCCAACAAAAAACGCAGGGTTTCAATATGCATGGAGCAGAGCTAATTATTTTGTTTTGTTCAGCTCTATGTCTACCGTATGTCTGCTATGTGGCGCATAGATGTTCCACGGGGAACCACTTTACGCCCTCAATTTGATGCAAACTCAAAAATCTAACAATGCTACTACACAATTTAGTGAGTTTATTGTGTAGTAGTAGTAGCGTTCATAGAATTTTGAGTTTGTATTGAATTGATGGAGTAAAGTGGTTCCCCGATTTATGGGTGGTCGATAATTACAAAATGTGAGGGAATTTTATACTTAGGGTTAATATTTTTTATTAAATTATTAATTCCTATGAATACCTGACCTGTGATGCTCACATTTCATTGTGAATCGCTGAAAACATGAGTTAGGGTTAATAATCAATCACTTTTCTATGCCTTGCATGCTTAATTTTGCTAGCAAAATGGAAAAAATAAAAATTTGGCTGTTGCAATTATTGTTTTTTTTAACTAGGAATCGATTGAAATACTAAAAATTACAAAAAAGGTCAATCTAGAAGCCTTGCTATCCGCCACACAGCAGACATACGGTATGGATTTATACTCATGTTTCTTGATGTATTGGTCTTTTCTTCATTGTAGTTATGATGAGATAATATGAATATATATGCAATGCAAAAAAACACCATGGTTAAAATTAAAATGCTGCATCATTGCAGTTCATTTTAATTTTAAATAAAATAAAATGGCAGCATCAAATAATATACATTGTTGTGTGAAATACAAACACAAACGAGACAAAGGAGAGAGGAGTCATAATAAAATAATACACACGTGCAGGTAGAGTTTGGTGAAAAAATATGAAGTAGATATCGTTATAGTACTCTTTAGAGAGGTACGATACAATAGAAAAATTGAAACCTGATTGAAACCAAAATTGACAATAAAAAATAAAGTCCAAAGTCCAAAGCAAGCACAAAGCATACAAAGCTTGTGTGATTTGTGACACGTGACACGTGGAAAAGTGATCATAAAGTCTGTCCATCGCACGAAAACAAGCGCAAGAGACAAGAATCTCCCAAAATCTTGGTGCGGCAATGACGAATGACGAAGCAACGTCGACGTCTTTGACATAAAACAGAGCATAGATGCATCAAGGGCAGAGTCCACCCAAACACACCATCCGCTCCTGATTTCCACAAAGCTTCGCAACTACAATCTCGCCACGTCTCTTCTTTCGCTGGCATCATCATAATCTACAATACCATCATAGAATTATATGATGGATGCATGTTGCCCCCATTCGGATCTCCGACTGATGCCTCGGCCGAGTGGACAATCTACCGCCAGACACAGTGGCACGATGCTAATTCGAAAGCGGTGTTTCCCCAACAATTCCTCGACACCGTTGTTTGGAACAGTTTTGAGATCACTTTCTATGACGACGCTGCTGTTGTTATGCATGACTGTATTTGCCCCGACCGTATCATCTTCCCTCGGCCCTCTACCCTTGCCATTCGGCAAGCACACATCCATCGTTTCAGACATTAGTGACACCATGCCCGAAAATTTGCCATGCGATTCAGACGCAGTATTGAAATCTTTAAATGATGCACAATTTTTTAATTTGTTTATTTCTAGCATGGTCGCACATGTGCTACCAATTAGGGGTGGGGCGGACTACGTTGACGACGATGATTATAATTGGGACGAGCCGCAGCAGCAACATACGCAACCGCAACCGCATCCTCAACAGCAGCAAGGGCAGCAAAATCCTCCGTATAACTCTGGGATGGCAAATGATCCACAATCTCAGTGGCATCCGCAGCAACCATGGGATCAATCACAAAGATACAATTCAGCAACTCCAGGCAATGGGTATGATTCACAAAATCCAGAAATGACGGTCGACAATGGAGGAGACGCTATGGACAACAATGATGGAGATGAGCCACCTCTTCCAGGGGATCCATCTTTGTCACAGTATCCACCAGGAGGGCGCATGTATGGAGGTCATCCTCAGCAACATCCCTATCAGCAGCAGCAGCAGCAGCAGGGTCCACAGAGGATGCCGCAGGGACAAAGAGGACAACATCCATCGCAGCAATACCGCCATCCACATCAGCAGCAACAACAACAACAGCAACAACCCCAGCAGCATTCACAGACGAGTGGAAGATACCCTCCTCCTCCTAATTTGCCAAGCCTACCTGGCCAAGGAATACAAGGAGGCCCAGGAAACAATAGACCTCATCCATCCAACAGAATGCAGAATGCGCACATGTCCTCTCAAGGAATGCCACCTTCTGGTTACGATGATGAATACGGAGAATACACTCTCGATCAAGGGATGGACGAAGAGGATGACTTGAACCCAGATGACAGCGGAGGGGTTGAACTACCAACCACGGAGCCAGGTTCGGGAATGGACCTCTCCCAATTCAACAAAGATGTTATTTTCAGTGGGCTGAAACGTCTTTATCGCAAAAAGATCCGACCTCTTGAACTTTCTTCAAAGTATGGACATTTCCATTCCCCGCCATTAAGTCCTTCGGACTTTGATTCGAAGCCAATGGTGTTGTTGCTGGGTGGGTACTCTGTGGGTAAGACTAGTTTCATTCGATATTTGTTGGGTAGAGATTTTCCAGGGCAGAGGATAGGTCCAGAACCTACGACTGATCGGTTTGT
Source organism: Conticribra guillardii (assembly GCA_036939335.1). Lineage (NCBI taxonomy): Eukaryota > Bacillariophyta > Thalassiosirophyceae > Thalassiosirales > Thalassiosiraceae > Conticribra > Conticribra guillardii. The sequence continues at coordinate 12,937 of JALLAR010000543.1, forward strand.
CGCAATTATCAAAGGCGAATCTGGGGATAAGATTATTCCAGGGGCCGCTCTGTGTTCTCAGGCTGACCGGCCGTTTCGGGGTTTGTCGCCATTTGGAAACAACTTTTTGAGTCGGTTTGAGGGAGTGGAGATGGATTCACCAATATTGAATAACATCACCTTAATAGATACACCAGGTATTTTGTCGGGGCAGAAGCAAAGTGTTGGGAGGAACTATGATTACGAGCAAGTAATGAAGTGGTTTGCGGAAAGGGCAGATTTGATTATCGTAATGTTTGACGCCCATAAACTCGACATCAGTGATGAGCTCAAGCGTGTTATTGAAATCCTCAAACCACATCAGGATAAAATGCGCGTGTTGTTGAATAAGGCCGATTCTATATCAACACAGCAATTGATGCGTGTATATGGAGCACTCATGTGGAGTTTAGGAAAGGTGATGATGACGCCGGAGGTGTGTCGTGTTTATATGGGGAGTTTCTGGGGAGCTCCTCTGAAGAACAAGGAACAGGCCGCACTATTGACACAGGAGAAACTTGATCTATTCAATGATATTGCACAGCTCCCGCAAAATGCTGTAATGCGTCGCATTAATGAACTTGTGAAACGAGCACGGGCTGTCAAGGTGCATGCATACATTGTTCATTATTTAAGAAAACAACTTCCTTACACATTTGGTAAAAGGGAGAAGCAGCGACGTCTAATCGATCGATTAGAACGAGAGTTCGTCATGTGTGCACGGCGATATGAATTGCCAAAAGGGGACTTTCCAGAAATAGAGCCTTTCCGACAAGCATTGTTGGAGATTAAGGACTTGAGTGAAATTCAGAAGCTGGATAAAAAAATGGTGAAGGAAATGGACAAAGTGTTTAGTGTTGATATTCCAAACTTGTTGGAACAAGCGAAAAATCATTGATAACAAACACTCAACTTCAATTTCACTTTGACAATGGTCTTAATCATAAAAAGCAATGATAATAATATGTCGAACTGCATTGGCATGGGTACAAATCAAACAATCTGCTGATACAAGCTATTTTTAATTCTTTTTCAGCAGCACATTATTTATTTTATTGGAAACTCTAGGGAAAAATGTGTTCTAATTTCTTTGAGAACATTGCAAGAGTTGCTAAATATTTACACACAAACATTGGGAAATCAAATCCCCACTTTGATTCAGCGATGCATCAAACTATCGAAAACTGAATAAATCATCGGCTTTCTTCTCCTCCTCATCTTCAAATATCATAGTACTGGTCCATTTAAGTCGTCTTCCTTGTTTTTCAACTACTTTGACTATCACATCAGGTCGATTGCCACAAATGGACTGCACTCCGCTTTTGATTAGAACTTCGTACATGCTTTCATCTTCATTGCCCACGTCAAAGTATTTTGAAGTAACATCTTCCTTCATGCCGATAGGGCCTCGGAACCACGCCATGCTTTGCAATCCAGCATGGTGAATTCTCTGGATTCTCTCGTAGGTGCACGTATCATATTTCAAATGAATTTGCGACGCACCAACTGCAATACTGCGCTCTACAAAATCATCTGGGACATTGTCTGCAAATAGAGCACCAGTGATGGCACTTGTGTCTAATGCACGCACTTCCGCAATGCGTGAGTGGTCAAAGGAGGAATAGTGACAGCGGTGTTTCATGTCGAGCTCTTGTACGAGTCGTACAGCAGGCAAGGCAGTGCCAGGACCTTTCAGTTCAATTTTGATGGAAAAGTTTGAAGGAATTTCAGGATGGTCGCGAAGAGTAGTAAGGACTTCTTCGAGTGAATGTACATAACAATAATGTGAGTTAGGATCTTTGTGTGGGTGGGTAATTTGTTCTGGGCCGCATCCAAATTCTTCATAATGTTTATTGAAAGTCAAAAGCCGTTTCGCTTCAGAGGCAGTGTAATCCAAACTGAATCAAGTATGCAATATGCAATCCAGTGAATGTGAAAAATCAATTGAGTTTTGTCATGTCACAAGCCCAAGTCAAAATAGACTATGCGATAGCACTCAATCAGTGCACTTACATAGATCCTTCCACTGCACAATACTGATCCAATAGCCCTGGCTTTTCGTCGCCTCCACTTCCGTGAAAAACAACTAAAGTGCCACATTTGAGAAGGAACACATCGAGCTCGACTCCATCGGCTCCTGCCTGAAAAGCGTGAAGAAATGATAGAGACGTGTTTTCGAGCGCTGTGTACAGTGAACCTCGGTGCCCAATGACTTCAATGGGATATTTTGTGTGTTTCTCATTCAATTTTATTGGGCCCGGGGAAACATTCTGCGTATATTTTTTAGGGCATTTGGATTCGCAACACAGATATCGAATCAGGAATTTTATCAGGCGAATCACAAATTTAGGTACGCAATTTCAATTGAAATTACTCACCAATGCCGATGCAAGAGAAAAGGGCGCACCACTGGCAAGTATGGACCCTTTGTTTTCGATCATGCTTTTATCAAACATGTCTTTTGATGACAAAAGCGGTTCGAGAGGCGAACCCAAAGAAACGATGGGGTTCATTGAATTTAATTCAGGTAATAACGAATCAGCTCTATCTTCCTCTTCAAATAATGACTGCAGTGTCTGCGACAAGGCAAATCTTGATTTTGGATTAAGATATCGTGTCAGGATTGTTTTGTCTGGCAACAACGCAAAAGGCGAATAATGGGCAAAAGCAGAGACGCGTTTTGAGTCCGACATGGCTATTGTGTTGTCCCGATCCATTACAGTCTTCTCCAACATGACAAATGAGCAGACGCTGCCAATAATATTATGCGTTGTACATTAGGCTTCAATGTTGGCAAATTGAAGAGGAAATGATAATAGCGGAGATTCGGAAAATGCACCGCCGATGAAGAATAATGAATCATGATGTTGTTGTCAAGTTGGCCGAAAGGGCTTTGAGAGATGATAGTAGAGATTCATCGTTTTGTGAAGGAGAGTGATCACTCCGTCTATCAGATTCATGTAGGAATCAGTTATGCGATCATGGTGTCATTGAGAGTTGTCACCACCATGGACTTCTCTATTTGAAAAAAATTAATACGACATGATCTAAAACAACATTTTGAGATGATAGACGAGGGACAAAGAGTTCATCATATAAAGTCAAACTCAATTACAACAAAAAAGGACCTCACTAATCAAGCGATATTTTTTAATACATGGTTCATGCATTTAAGAATGGAACTGAACAAAGGCGAGAAAAGTACATCATAATCACACTTCAAATGCTTTTGGTTGGTGCTCTAGAAATGTGATCATGATTCATCGTTGATAACTCCAAAAGAAGCCAACGTGTTCCTTCTTCTGTGATGTAGTGCAGCGTGATAATACTTGATACTAATTCTTTCTTACTTTTCCATGACAACTAAAAATGATGTAGTCGTAAATTATTCCTTAATTATTAACAAAAGATAGCACATGAGCGAGTGGACTTCAACTCAGCCCAATACATAACACACTCCAAAATCAAGCTGAACACCAAGATTCCCCCTAAATAATATTATGAAACTCTCAAGTTAGAACTTCTTATGCACTTGCGGCGGCAGCAGCAGCTTCAGCTTTACTTGCTAGGTATTCCTCAGACAAAGGCCCACCAGTAGTCAAGCGGATGCCCACCAACCTCTGCTCGGCATCAATTTTAACAACCTCAGCACCAACATCTGGGCCAAAGAAGGTTTCATATCTCTTCCTTCTCTTCTCATCAGCCCACATTTTGTAAGGAGTATCCAAGGATTGCCACACCATGGTGAATGCCAATTCTCCATCCTCTGTTTTTTCCTCACGAAGATCCCTCAATTGAGGGTATGCCTTTCCGGGAACAACCAATCCCAACCTTTTTACTGTAGTATCCAGGTGTGCCTCATCTCCGTATCGGTGACGCGTAACATCTTGCTTAATCTTCTTAATAATTTCGGTACCCTTAGCCTCAGTTAAGCCTTCAGCACCTGGGGCAGTAAAACAAGGGACTGGCTCAATCTCGGCATATTTCAATGCAGCACCTCCCAAAAAGATAGGAATTCCGTAGACAAATCCTAACCCAGAGAGGGACACTCCATCTCCACCAGCAGAGTTAAGATATTCTGCGAATGAGAGAGCAGTGACAAGAAGTCCAGCGCCGATAATAACATTGCCGAGGGAGAATCCACGAATTTCAAATGGCGGTTCTCCGGCATTGTTGACTCCTGCTCCTCCGATCATGGCTGATTTGGGTGCTGCCCATCCCTGTTGAAATGATGATCAACGTGAAAGATGTAGACAGAAATCAGGGAATGAGAGAAGCGAAATGACGTGGCAAAAACATTTCAATCAGCTTTCACTTTTCAAGGAACAATGTACAAAGTGGCGTGTTGGTCACTTTGTGTACGGGCGATGATGTCGTAATCTTGTGTCATGGATCAAATGCCTCGGTTTCCAATGTGTATTGTAGCTACGGGTGCACGTGATTTCACTGACGAGATCTTGACTCATTGTCCAAGCAGATATCTAGTTCTCTCACAAAATGTTGTTGTGCTTCGCTCAGACAATAGTTGTGCAGTAATCCATTTTTCATGGCCAGATAGTTGCCCGAGCATCATACAGAGCACTTGCTTTTTCCCGTAACCTTCCTTTTCGAAATATCCGGTCCCACATATGGTGTTGGGCTTGGAACGCAACCACAGCTGCGCCACAGCGCGAAAGTAAGCATTAAGAGTAAATGTGAGAACACGTACCTCATTATCATCTGACATGAACAAAGGAGAGGTCTTTCCAAGAAGAGCATTGTTAGCCCGGACAGCACTCGATGTGATAGAGTTGGAGGCTGGGGCGAATGCCATGCAAGACGAGGCACCGACGGCGAGTGTGATGATAGAAATGGTGAACTTCATTTTGAAAGACTGATTTTCTTCAGGAAATTTAGGAATGTGAGAAGGAAGTGATGAACTGCGCGAGGAAGATTAAGTTATTCGTTTCAGTGGAGTGGGAAAACAAAATTAATGGGAAAGATGTGGTGAGAGGTCTGTGTCAAGAGTGGATAATAAACACCCTAAAAAATCTAGATAATGACGATCTATCTGTGCGTGACGATGATCCCATTATTTTCCTTGCGTGGGAGCGAGTGCGTGTTTTGGGTACATTATTGTATATCGTAGACCTACTTGTACATATACTGGTGGATGTACTGGTACAAGGATTCATCCGTTGCTGACGCGATAAAAATACAGCTGACGCTGACAGGCAGCGGACGTTGTCTCATTGTTGGCAACCAAAACAACACGTGATTTTGAACAAAGAAAAATAACTCGAACTCTCTAGTAGCGAGCATAATCAGGAATATTAGATAGTACTCTATCTATCTCTGGAGAGCATGTAGTACAATGTACAATAGTAGTAGATAGCAATTGCTTGTTAGTTCTTCAACCCATCATCTTTTGGATTAGAAAATGATAAGTGATTATGTCGATAATACCATACAACTATCTCTATGTTAATCTGAGTTAATATTAATAACAACTACACTTTGTTCTCTCACTCTCACTCTCATTGAAATTATTTAAATTTAAATGTGATCTGTTTTTACACACAATGAAATATCATAATTTCTCAAACTCAACCAAAACCGCCATCACCATAGTATTTTCATTAGATAAACAAAACAGCCAAACCGCATTTGCCGTTGAAAGGAAGAAATTGTCAGAAGTACTCTTCTTGTTCTTGAATACCCATTTATCATTCAAATAATTCTTCCATTTCCATCTACTTGTTATGATAACCTAGTGTGAATTGTGCTGAGGAATGATTCCTTGACGGAAGAAAGAAACCAGACTTTATCATATATTTTATATCATATTGGTCCAAGATCAAACAAAAATTGGGAAGCGATTTTCATCCATGCCCGATCCAGAACCAGAATCCAGAATCCAGAGACAGAGATAGGGAGAACATGCTAAAAAGTGGTCATCATCATCAAAATTGGCAGACACCTTGGTCTAATTCTTGGTGAAACTAGGGAACTTTTCAGCACTCAAGACTGAAACTATAGATAACCACTTGGCTATCATTTGCGACACCAAATAAACAAGTTATCAGCTATTACTATTATCAAAGATGCAAATGCAGCACAGGCATTTGATGTTGATTTATTTAAAAAATATGGTAGTGTTTGGATATTGGTATTGGCACTCTATGCAGGACTTGTGATTATACTAAATATAAACAGTTGCACAGCAACAAATATCCATCCATATATATATATATCCATATGCATCATGCAGTGTCATAACCACCACAGTACCAACTTCTGATGCAACCCAGTACCAATTTTTTGTGTGAACAATATTGCGACAAATAACGAGCACAAGTAAAGGTAAAGACAAGAAGCACTGTATTTTGTACGCCTTTTGAGATATGTATATGTGAGCAGTAGGATGCTATTTTATGCATTCTTATTTTTTTAGAGGACACAGCAGAAATGTGAACAAATCAAGAGCAGGGCCATAGACTCTGAGGGCCAAACCCAAACTCAGCAAAACCACAACCACAACCATATTGATATTGGTACACAACACGCAAAAACATACACTAACACAACTAAGCAAAATTGCACACATCAAACTAGATGCAGCTGCTCTTTATCAAAATAGTTTAAATATGATTATTGCATCCATAGTCATAATTATAATTATTTGGATAAGTAATACTATTTTTAATTGCAATTATTTTACTCATATACTAACATATAGTAGTAAAAGCAGCTAAGGACTAATTTGAATTACTATTACTATTAAGTTTCACAATATAAAAATGTGTTTGCAGTAATTGTATATATGATTTTGTTCTTGGCTGTTGAGGGGTTTGGTTTTGATTACATCTTGCATTTAAATGGCATCTGCATCATTTAATGTTTCTACACAATGATTTGCTGGCACATTTTGATGGAAGCATCATCGACAACTGAATAGCAATCACAGCAATCAGAATCAGTCCAAATGCAAACGCATTGTGGTTTCTTGGGCCACATGCACAGGCACAGGTTAGAGAAGGGCCATTCGTTGATCAAAACCAAAACTGTGTTCATGATCAAATGGGTAATAATGGTCATGATTATGATGAACAGCAGAGCATTGCAAAAAGATACAACAAAGCTGAATATCACACGCAAGATAGATTATCTACTCCTAGATTTTTAAATTGAGTCTTGGGGGCAGTTGTAATTGGGTTCCTTCATGGCCGAGTCCCACTCAAATTGATTTTCTGTCCTCGGGAAAAAATGATCGACAGACGCGTGTAGTATCACTCCTATCAGAAAAGGCAAACTACAAAGATAGGTACTCTAGTACTACAAAACCAACGGGGGGACCAAGAACAGCAAGAAGCAAGAACCAATAACGAAGCGAAGCCAAACCATTTCAACCCAAGAAATACGCTCGTGGCTCGTGGATAGCAGGCGCCGCACCAATTCCGATTGCCTCCATTCATTCTATCGAGGGTACCAGCCTTTGTCTGCCACTGGAATAAGCGGGAGAGAAGAGATAATCTATCATTGACAGAATCATCTTTGCGACCAACTACCTGCCTTTAATGACGTAGCTCTTCGTCGTACACACTGCCAAGTAGCTATGACCCTTAAACGAATACATATTGTTGAGAGGGTGCCATACAATTAAACAGCACATATCACATCATCTGCATTCAATTTTTGATCTTAAACGCACACACGACGCTATCATAGTACACCACCATTACAATTTCGATCCACACAAACCACTGACAGGATCCAAGCGATTCTAATCAGTAGGAGTATTCATTTTTTAGCATATTAAAAGCAAGCCGAGACCCTTCAGCATCAAAATAGTCTTACGTCTCGAGGGGTGCAATAATTTTAAAACACAATTCGCACCATCCCAATTGAACCAAAGTCACATCAATAGAATTCGAGAACTCATTCCCGTCCATTTTATTATCGGGATCTTTCAATAACAAGAATCAATAACTTGCTTCAATTGAAAATAAAGTAACTCTGCCAAGAAAACCCAGATCGCTATTGCCAACTGCAATAATCTATTCAATCAAGACACAACTATCCCAAACCACAAAAACAATGAAATCGTCAAATGTTTCGCCCAATTCACATTGGGAACAATCTGACATCAGGGGAGATGTAGCTGCAGGATGGGGCGAGATGACCAATGACCATGATACTGTCATGGGAGGCATGGATGCATCTGAAACCATGGGTGACGATATTTCATGGGACTGGAGATTGCAAAATCAAGCTGTGCACAACAAACCCCAATTTTATCCATTGGATCCCCACTTCACGCGTCGTTTGTATCTAGAAAATAATTCAGTCAATGTGGAAAAGGGTCAATTAGTGGAGAGTACGGTAGAAGACACAACTTCTTCCAAAAAGGCAGTAGGCGAACAGATCCGTCACTCCATCACAGATATTTCTCATAGAATATCCAATGCATGCCAACATCTATCTATCCAAGCAAGTTGGGACAATAGGTGCCCGTCAGCAACACTTTTCACTATGGAGAGGGTGGAGATGGTGATTAGCATGTTCTTCGAAGACATTTCCACAATGGGGAGAGAGAAAGAAGGTGAGAAAACAGTGATGCTCATATTTGCATCTGTCTTTCATTAAACATATTTTTGCTCATAAGGTTGCATTCTATTTTTTCTTAGTTCTACTCATTGAAGTCCAAAGGCGAAAAGGCTGTCCTATTACATTCCACAATTACCGCCGTAATCTTCTCGACGCTGCCGAAGGGAAATTCGACCCAGACGCATTTCATCGAAATGATGGGTTAGATAAACCGAATGGAAGAGATCGGTGTAACCAACCCCGAGCGTCGCTTTCACGGCATAGACCAACCTTGTCCAGGCCTGCTCTCCGACCTCCATCCTTCTCTGCAGACGATGCCGCTGCGTTTGCATGTTTNACCAACCTTGTCCAGGCCTGCTCTCCGACCTCCATCCTTCTCTGCAGACGATGCCGCTGCGTTTGCATGTTTGAAGACGGAGAGCTCTGACTCTTCGTCCCATGCAGAAACTCATCCTCTTCGCCAAGGAGATAATGATTCAAATGACACCATAGACAAGGCTTTGGTAGCATTGAATATAGCTGCATCTCTCATCAAGAAAGATCGCCTTGACGCAAGGCGATTGGGAATGGAGTCATTGATTCTGTTAACAGATCCTCTTCGTGCGGGGATAGAGACAGCCAGAATTGCAAGTCGGGTAGTATTGATGGGCACAGCCAGGGAGGACATGGTGTGGAAGGCAAACGATGTATCTGTTGGATTTGGTGCGGATGATGACATGGATGAATTATTTGATGAGAGTGCGGGGTTGGGTATTCGAGAGACGATTTTGGAAATGATCATGGGAGATGATTTCGAAGGAAAGTCTTCAGAAGACGAAATACATGGCCATGATGGGATCGACAAGGAGTTCAAAGACTCTCTCTTTCAGTCATGCCTTTCTGTGTTGAGCAATGCATTGAACACACTGGAATCAAGTGCGGCATCGCCCAATAATGCAAATCATGTAGAGGAAGATGACCAAGACGACCGCAAACCTTCACCTACCAACCGTCGTAGAGCCACCACTGAACCTTCCGTGCGACCGTCCCTGGATAGAAATGTCTCCAAACGCTTTCTTGATGACACGACCTCCACATTTGGATGCGATGTCCTCTCGTCCCTTATCCGCATCTTAGGTCAAGCCAAGTCAAATCCCCACGATGCTTACCACTCAGCTCGATGTCTTGGAGTCCTTTTCAAAGGGTGTGGCAATTTACACAAAGCCCGTGCTCGAAGAGATCTGGATGCCAAACGTATTGTTTCAGCGGCACTGGAGGTTGGTGCCAGGAGTCATGCTAAATTGGCAGNGAGATCTGGATGCCAAACGTATTGTTTCAGCGGCACTGGAGGTTGGTGCCAGGAGTCATGCTAAATTGGCAGGTGCGAGTCGAGTGGCAATGGTGGCCTTAGTGATGGATGATGAGAATAGCATTGAGGAAGAGGGGAAAACAGAGTTAGAGTATCAACAGGGGGATGAAGAAGGACATGGGATAGACGAGGTGATGGAGACTGCAGAGGGCGAGCAGCACCATAGTCCATCCAGTGATTTCAGAAAGAAGGATGTTAGAGATCGACCGTATTAGTTTAGATCTGTGCTATAGTCGTAGTAGGGATGTTAGCCTATTTTATTAACGATGCACAGAAATAATGTTCTAAAAATTTCATACTAGAAATGATACCCTGTGTCTTGAAGAAGATCGGGTATGATGTAGGTATGCATAAAATAATTAGCTCCATTTTATGCTCAATCGAGAGTTGTCGAAGTTTTGCTCATTGAAAATTAGGACAAAGCGACCCTGTCATATTATAGAATACATGCGATAGTTCATTCGCGCAAAGGACATTTTTACATGGCCGCAAGTAAGAATTATTGTTCCTTCAATTAAATGGGGCGTACATACAATTGGAATGTTGGGGTGCATCAATTTATAGTGTTTATGTTTTTGTTAAATTGTTCCAACCTTAAAAATTTGATCTTTTTGTTGAGAACTCTATGATAAAATTTTTATGCCTTCGATTGTAAGTATTTCAGGAGATTTTCACAGAAGGACGTGAGGCAATATTTGAAGGCAGGTCATATTACGTGTGCAAATTAACATCTGACTTAGGAAACAATTCTGATTACCCTGTTGAACACACGCTGTACAAATGTACAAATCAGCCCGTTTCAAAGACACGGATTTCAACAAATGATTCAACAAAGCCTCTTAGAAGATGTCCATTTGCTTGACAAGGAGTGGCATTTTTTTAATAACTACTAATATATTGCAATCAGAAACTTTCAGAGATCAGTTCTTCGTAATAGTTACAACAACAACTTTAGTTTTTCTATCAAAGATTCAAAGTCTATTCAAATCCTTGCTAGCGAGGTACTACAGATATATAAGTACCTACTAGCAGGAAAATTCTGAAGGTACACGCGAAAACATGAAAACGGATGTAAACCGTGGCATAATTTCTGACAACCTCAATATCAAACGATCCAGCAATCATTCAGATGAAAGCACTTTTCAGTTTCCAATCAATACCTAGTTTTTTAATCGAGTATTACCCCGGTTTAACTTTAAGACCCATTTGTTTCAATGAAGCACAAGGAACAATTCATGACTATCCCACACGAAACAAATGGTTCATTCTCTATCAACCTCTAACCTCATTGGAGGGCGAACCTCTCCGTTCATAACCCACTCGTGTCGCATAACCTGCGCCAAAGATGGTCTATCTTCTGGAGTTGGAGTCAACATCCATTGCAGCAAATGACCAGCCTCCTCGGAAATAAAAACTAGAGCATGAAATGAAACCACGCTGTGAGTATAAAGAACGAGAATGATTCAAACATAACCAAGGCAAAGTTGTTCAAAATTCTTACCATCCCAAGAGCGTAATTGCTGCATTAAGCCCCCACAAGCAATAATTTCAAATCTTTCGTCTTGTGTAGTCGGAACGTCATATGGTGGAAACCCAGTTATCATAATGTAAAGTATTACCCCCTGAGAGGAATTAGCAAAATCACAGACAAAACGAAAAAAGGTGAATCAATAGAATCACTTTTAAACTCTGCAGGAGTGTTGAATGTGGTAGAAATAACCAAATCTACAATGGAATGATGAGTTTTCCTTACCGCAGCCCACAAGTCAATAGCAAATCCATCAAAATAGTCTGTATTTGCATAAATTTCTGGGCTCATGTAGTTATTCTTTCCACAAGTCCCCTGAGGTTTTAACAATCTCCTCACAGTCCCCCGTGTAACATCCGCTGACGCCCCTGGATTTTGAGGGTCGAAATAAGGTACCCTCAAACACATGCCCATATCTATTATGAGACAATGATTGATATCCACTAACATATTCTCCAGTGACAGATCTCGATGACAAATCCCCTTGGTTTGGAGATGGTGCAATCCAAATAATAGCTGTCTAAACCAATAACGTGCAGCAGGTTCTGACATACCACCAGCCCCCTCTGCTGCTTCATTCTCTTGCCGCTCCTCCGCCACCGCCAACACCACCCCAAACAAATCACCTCCTCGGCAGTACGGCATAATTCCATACAAATATTCACGATCTTGCAATACCTCCAAACTCCCCAAAACATTGGGATGTTCATTCCCAATCAACTGCATAGCCGCGATCTCCTTCACCGGATCTTCCAACACTCGTCCCTTCAAAGCGGTCACTTTCCTCCACTCCACCTTTTTAATAGCTACGAATCGGTTGGTAATTTCCCAAACGACGGGTGCGAGAGGATGTCCTGGTTCAAATCCTGCCGCACGTGCAGCATCGTCGGCGGCATCTCCAACGTGTCGGATGAGGACGACACCGGCTTCGACGCAGCCATAAATGGCGTCTTGGAGTTTACGCTGGGGCCAATAAGCTATGTAAGAATCGTATGCCGGTGGAGGTGGAGGTGGCGGGGGAGATGGGGACAGCGGCGCTGCCGAAGGTGTCCCAGGAGATTTTATATGTCCAACTCTTGGTGTTGTCGGTGGAATCGGAAGATCTCTTGATGAAGGATGCCTTCTTCCCCCCCCTTCAGGTAAAAATTCTTCCCTATGAATCACATCCGTCAACACTTTCCTTTCTCCAGTGACAGGATTAAATCCCAGCACTTTGACACGCACCCCTTTCCCTACAAAGGGATGAGGAAAATCCAATGGACGTGTAGGGTGATAACCATGATTTTCGCTGAGGTCGGCTAGTTCGTTAAACGTCATTTCTGCATGCGGGGCAGGATCTGGATGATAGGGGAAAGCGGTGCCATCTGTCCCCAAGCCATTGCCATGGTTTTGATAATTGTTGTTCATTGTTTTATAATTCAGGAATGAATTACTGATGGATGATGTGTGAGTTGCGTTGCCTTTGCTAGAGCAGAATCACGGAGATCGGTTGTTTTTGTAGGCTGGTAACGTAAGTTTTATTGCTGTCGACCTCCAATGAAATCCCACCAAATTGATTCCAGACAATTGAATGACAACTCTCTTTGAATTTGTGGTGAAAATTTTCTCACCGAATAATAGAGAATCCTCTGGCGTTATGGTATGCCCAATCCCTGGTAGATTCGCCCGTCCTATTCGGTTGTAAAAAGTTATCCGGCCCGAGGAATTCAATCTCAACTTAAATTTGATTCGATCAAAATATTGCAATTGCAAACGCTCCGTCGAAGCACTTCAAGAGCTCCGTCAAGATGTGTGCAGGGTGTACGCGATCGAATGTACAGATGATGCCAGAAGCCAGATCTCGCAAAAAACGTCAACACCTGGTGAAACGTTCCAGCTTAAAGCCCCTCTAGCTCCGTCTTGATTTAAAGTGGCAGGGAGATGAAATTGTGAATTCAGGGGAGGGAGCGACTGAGTAGAGGGCGCTGGGGCTGGGGTGGCGACTGTGAGAGGAAGGGAGAGGGGAGACGGCGGCGCGACCTATGTATGTTATGCTCTATCTGTTATGCTCCTCTTATCTTTCTGGAGAGTTCGGTTTCGTGCACCTTCTAATGTCTCTCTCCTAGCACACAGAGAGGTCATCTGGTAAAAAACTCTTCGTCTGTCTTGGAACTTGTTTTACGGTATGTTGGATCATAAGACTCGTTGGATAATAAGACGCACACCTATTTTTTACTGATTCCTCTATGGACATTGCTTATTAAATCCCACAGAAGAGTAGATGCCAATCTTTTTGCCAATATTGCAGTCACAAAATAAATCTTGCTCTTGGTCTCATTTTCTCATTTTTGATGACTTTTCATTAGTAGTTCTATGCATGAGTATTTGATTATAAACATTAAGTAGTATTGTACGAGCACTAGCACTAGCAGCAAGGCACATGCCAATCACAATGACAATGGCCTGTGACTATGATGTCTATGTGAAAATTTTGAAAAGTTATGTATCAAATGTTGTTTCTCTTGCACACTGGTGATGGTGATGATGTGGCAAAAATGCATCTGGTCATCTGGTCACAGTCACAAGATATTTGTTCCGTTTGAATACAGAAATGCAATAATCAACATGATGTGATAATATTATCTACTTAACAATATCCCACTGTCACTGTAACCATTGTAAAATAAATATGGTGCTTTTGCAATTGGAATTGGGGTGGTTTTTTTAGGGTGACACATGCGTGCTAGGTGAAATTGACACTTTGCGCATCGCGCGTAAAAAATTTGGTAAATTTTGCTAGCTATCGAAAGCATATTTTTTCCCCTATCTTAAAAATCGAATATTTCGATCTGGAGTAAATACTAAATAGGTCCTCAATCTGCATTTTATTCAGAGTGAGGACCTATTTCATATTTAATCCAGATCAAAATATTCGATTTTTAAAATAGGGGAGAAAATCACTTTACGTTCAGTTCGGTACGTAGGTCCGGTATAAACGACGGACAGACAAGTGTCCAAAAGTTTGTCACCCTAAAAAAATCATCTTGGAATTGACAAGATGATAGATATAATTGTGTTCAATCATATGAAGCATTGTTCTAGCAACTCGGCATAATTTCACATCATGATTAAGTAAACATAGGAATGCACATCCACATGTATTCATTTAATTCCTTTCCAATAAAAAAACTGCTTTTGTGATACGTCACATCAATTGATGCTTTCGATTCAGACAAATCATTTCTTTCATATCTAATGTTGGGGCAACAAATGTTAGAACAACAAAGAGTTACCAAGTACAAGCATGAACTAATTCGTCATGAATTTACACATTGCATTTCTACCCCTACATATTGGTTGATGCATAAATTAAACAGATCTCTACTGAATCTAATCACCATAATAAACTTGCAAACCCTCAGGTAAGAATAACATTGCCACACCATCAATGCAATACCTCTTCCCTGTCTTGAATGCTGGTGTACCCACAAACAA
>JALLAR010000544.1:0-14664 GCA_036939335.1 Conticribra guillardii
ATTCATTAAAAACACTATCACACACACTTTTAAAGGAATTTCGGTTTGTTGCTGGACCCCCTATCATTAATCTCGTATGAAGCGCGAGAGCCCAACGGACCAACGAATAGGTCTGATTTGGATAGTGATTGACATGTCAAATATTTTAACATAGGAATCAATATAATAATGACCGTAGGTAGTCAAGAGATCATAATCATAATCTATCATAATATCCACATAATGATACTTACTTTTTGCAGACAAATCAATAATATTTTGAAATTAAAATAATTATTTATCGTTAATAGTACAAGAACTTGAAAACCATGGCGAACATCAACATCATCATTATGATTTTATTATTATTAACAACCTCGCTCTGTCAACAACCCAAAGTAGGTAGCTTATCGCGACGGTAAAGCCCATGGGAACGAACCATGCAATAATATTGACCCAGGCCAGATACACTACCACTACTTCCATAAAATACAGGCAATGAATATCCACAGATTTGATTCATTATTGTTGGCATCATGGTGCTGTCTCCTCGTCGCGATAATTGCATCTCATAAAACATCCAGCTGCATGGCCATGACACCGCGAAAAACAAATAGCATTCCTAATAATGACTCGTGGCCGACAATGGGAGCGGCCTCGCTACAAAATAATAACAATGCAGGATTATCATCCTCCATAGTAAACAGCGGTAGTAGTCACCAGATGTCACCATCGTCACCTCCATCATCGCCACCACCACCACCCCCCTCCTGTCATTGCAACTTCTACCTCTGGTCCCCCCTCTCCTACATCAAATACCACACAGTCCACCATCAAGCACGTCTCCACACCTACGAAGGACTCGGAGGCAAAAAATTCGTACGCATCCCTCCCGGTTCCTTATTGGAAAAATGGTATCCTCAAAAAGCATTATTGAAAGAGGATGGTTGTTGCATTTGTGGATATGGATGGAAGGATCATTTGGAGTATTGGTGGTGGAAGAAGAAGAAGAAAATAATAAAAACAACAACAGGAGCTAAATATACTAGGGGAAAGTTGTTGGATGAGTATTTGGATGATTCTTGCAAGGAGCTGGCGAAACAGTCGAGGATATTACTCAAGAAGGATGATAGGAGTAAAAACATTGGTGCAAAGTATTCTTTTCATAGAAATTATGTTGACGAGGTAACACCATCTACTACTGCCACCACCAAAAATAGTGACAAACACAAACAGCGAGGGATACTCTTCGCGCGAAAAAAGGATCCATACAAGGGAAAGGAAATTAGAACGTGTCTTTCCGGAGGTGTTTCCTATTTGGTCACTCCCATTAATTTTCATGGCAATGCTAGTAGTAATAAAAATTATGGTACTCCTAATCGTAGTAATAAGAAGGAGTTGGACGACAAAGGGGAAGGGATGCATATTGGTTCGGCATTGCTGCTAGCATTGGCACGGACTGCGGCTATTTTGAGAGTGGAGGATTTGATTTATTTTAATGAGGTGGAAGTGTTCAAGGAAGAATATTGGAATAAGACGTAGTAATGAAGAACTTGTTTCCGTGGTGCATGCTGCACGACAATTTTTATGAAAGGTGGGCACTATGACATGCATAATTATTTATTTTGAGTCGGGCGAATAAAAATATGAAGTCAAAGATTTTTGTAGTTTTTTTTTGTCTAGTATTGTAGGTGTGGTGCGTGTGTGATCATGGCATCCCAGAAAAAATGCAAAGTAAAAAAAATGTTGGTTTTGTCAGGTTGGTCTGTGTTCATATCATCGGGGTCAAGTATCCATCCTTTTAAAATATTATTTCATTGGTTGTTGTAGTTTAACTCATGGATACCACATATTGAGAGTGTGTGATTTGATGAGGGCTGAATCTATTGGTCGTATCATAATATTATTACTTCAGGCATGAAAATTGTGCCGACACGGGTATTTATGATGAGTAGAAGAGTGCTTGTTGTATTGTCATTACACCTCAAAATTGAAAGTACATGTAAAAACATGATTTCAATTCAAGATGTCCCAATTATTTTGTTACGAGTTTGGCAGGTCAATGACTGTTGAGAGTAGTGGAGGCAGGCAGAATGATAGTATGATGGTGGTGATTGATGAGGATGGGGATATTGCTCTTCTTCTAGGACGATGGGTTGTATGATTATTTCAAAATTATCTTTTCTGAAAGTATCTATGGCAACTCATGAGAGAGAAGTTTGATTTTGAGTACTACTGAAATAAAAAGGGAACTAGTAGTGAGATGTTCCATTTCAAAATGTTATAGAAATGCTTGGGGTGTGCATGTAGTGTGTGAAGTGGTACAGTTGGGCTTTAGGTGTGCAGTTATTTTTAGGGAATCTGCCAAAAGTTGAGTTGATGGCACTTGGGCATTCAATGTCTTATCATAATAATTCATTACAGTTTCATTATTGTTGGACTTCAAGCAAACCTCTAGACAGACAATACAGAACATGTTAATACAACATGTTACCAAAATAACCCATCACGTCAGGAGTGCTTATGCTGTGTTTGACTCCTTTCGAATCTTCATGTGATCCTAATCTACTGAGCTTTTGAATTTTCTTAAGCCCAACGCTGGGGCAACGATTGGCATTGGAACTGAGTACTGCATCTGATGATGTGTCGATGCACATGAGCTCAAACCGTAGTGATAACCTAATGCGCGCAAACCTGTTAGTGAAGAAGCGGGATTTATTGTAAGAATTGAAACATGGGTGATCTAACAAATAAACAGAAACCATGTGCCCGCAATCTTCTCTTACCAAGTGATGCCATCTCTTCCGGCTCGGAGAGGAACCCATTCCTCAATCTGCCCTCCGCTGCCTAAAGAATCCAGATTTATATCTGCCCCGCCTAATTCCATGTCGCTCATAAATTTCTTTTCGTACACGGTGACTTGAAGACAGGTAGGCGGTCCCTGAAGAATGGAGAACATTTAATGCAAATGTTCAACAGTGAGAAATACTATAATTGGGCAGGGGAATACGGTAACTTGAAATTTGAATGATACCATGCCTTACCTTGAATAATGACTCTCTATCTTCGTCAAAACTTTTTCCTTCGCAATCCACGTCTTCAGGCAAAGGGAACCGAAACCGAACAATGCTACCCCACGATGCAGGAGCATTTGGTCCTGAACTCTTTGATATCTTTCTCGCCTGAGTACATGCACTATCTAGTGACCGTGCTTTGTGGTTGAGTGGGGCTGATGATCCTTGCCGTTTTAGACGGAGCAAGGCATAGGCTGTTAATGAAGACGAACCACTAGGGGATGTCACATTTTTTAGGTCTAGTAATTCAACTTGAAGGAGTGCTAAGAAACGCTGAGGCAACTCCAGCTGGCGGAACAAACAGTTACCGTAAAGATGCTGTCTGATGCTGTTTTCGTATGGTGAAGGTTCCATTAGAAATCCACCTTTCATCTGCAAGTCGCCACCAGCAGCACGCTCCCATGATGGATGAGCAGATGCAAATGCTTTAGTCAAGCAAATGCCGCCCTTCAATGTGCTCCATAATCCAAGCAAATGAAGACCCCCTGCAGCACGGATAGTTTTTTCACAAGAACTTGCAATCAGACCCACAGTCAGGGCTCGATACCGTCCACGACCAAGAGCAGCACTTGCTGTTTCACCTGCTTTGGATTCAAGTGCCTCTACTTCCCATGGGTCCACAAAACGATATCGAGCTTCAGTTGAAGGATGACTAGCTGCGTAACTCTTTGGTATGGACAAGTCACTTGATGTTATGGGCTCAATGACTCGCATCAACTCCATCAATTTTAGCCTCTCGATGGCCTCGGGTTCATTATGTCCTGTTTCATTGGCCATTAGCCATTTCAAGACATCGTTTTTGCCAAAAAGCACAACAATGACACTGTTGCCAGCTTCACCCACTCTTAGCGTGCGAAAATCTACTCCGGAACCACTCTGAATCATGCGCCGTATCACGGCATCTCCGCCTATTCCACACCACCCCATTGTGTCAACAGATGGCACTTCGAATTCGTCACCATAATTGTTAACTGCAACGGACAGAGGAATGGTGGATAATTGTTGGTCAATATCGCAGATTAATGGTGCAATTTCGTCAATGATATCTATTTCTCTTGATCGACACCAATTGAGGAGAGGCCTGACCATCCGAGAGGCAAGACCAAGGACTTCTTCTTCGTCTTCTTCGAGGGATCCTTCTGAGAGGCTACCATCATATTCATCATCAATGATGTCATCAGATCTGGTCTTGACATCTGCAAAATGTTTGGCAGCACTTGCATCTGCCTCGAACTCTTCTGCAGCAGCAATAGCACACAGCTGTTTCCTGAGTTCTGTCAAAAACAATAACTGTGAAAATAAACCAAATCGCTTGTGCAGATCTTCTTTTTGCTCCCCATCAGTGTGCACTCCCAAGTAACTAACATCCTCCTTTATACAGTCATCAACTTCTGAAGCTCCATTTAGATGGAAGTACTCTGCCTTAGAGTGAAGAGCCATTTTCCGGAACAAAAATGAGTTAGGGGAAGTCTGAGTTCCTCGTTCATTAATAATACCTTTTATTGGAGGATCGTTAAATCTCAGATCAAAAGGAAGCGAATCGGATACTGCATGCAGGAGCTTCACCAAGGTAGTGAAAGGCCCAAATGAACCACATCTAAATCCGGAATCAGTTAGACGAACAATGGCATGTTGAACAACATCATCGCGCTTGACGACCTTTTTTGAATCAGTCACAAGTTGGGATGCTGCTTGAGACTTTTCGGTTGCGCCTACTTCATCATAATCTGTTGGTGGAGATGCTTCTGTTGGAACAAGGTTTGTTTTGAAGCTGAGTGTAAAGACTCCAGGATCTTGAGTGTGCGGGCGAATCAGAAACTGGCCAATCTTTGAATCACGAAGCATTTCAGTTGCTTCGTCACGACGGCAGTCAACAAGAAATTCCCACCCGCCACTACTTACACCTTCCACACCATCTGCTGTGTCGTCGTTATTTGCGATAACAATTTTCATGCTTCTCCAGAGATTTCTTCCTGCATCAAAGTCCATTGCGCAATCAGGTTCTGCTTTTATCAAAGTATCCAAGTTCTGATGGCATCGCCCCCAAGTTATAACAGCAAGCCCAACACGCACAGCTAGTATTGTTTCTTTTAGTGCAATAGGAGATATATCAAGTG
The DNA here is from genome assembly GCA_036939335.1 of Conticribra guillardii. Taxonomy (NCBI): domain Eukaryota; phylum Bacillariophyta; class Thalassiosirophyceae; order Thalassiosirales; family Thalassiosiraceae; genus Conticribra; species Conticribra guillardii. Next base: position 5,171 of record JALLAR010000544.1, read on the forward strand.
CTCCGCCACGATAAAGCCAGAGACATAATTCCAACTGCCAAATAATACTAGCAGAATCTCGACGTGCCCATTGACTGGATGTGTAATACTTTGAGTCAATAGTGTCTACTATTGTGTCATTTGAGAACCCAATGCATTCAGAAGTGTTCATTTGAAATAATGCGGCATCTCGGATAATATCTTCAGCGTAATCTCTCCTGCCCAACAAACATTGGAGCAGGACAGAAAAAACAATTCTCCTAGACTGCCTTGAGGCAGAAAGCAACTCCAGTGCCTGTTGAATTATTGATGCCTCGTCAATATCGAAAGATTCGCTCAATTCTGAAAGAGTTTTATGGACAGAATTCAGTAACCCATCACCATCACAAGATTTGTGTAATACCTCGGCTGCACCCATAGGAATAAGTGGGTGATTTCGCTGCTCAAACGATTCCATGGCAGAGTAATGTGGCTCTCCGTAAAAGCTCGAAATTATTCTTGCTATCTCGCGTAGGAGTCTGCGTCCGGCAACAACCCGAATCAGACTATCCCGCCATTCAGTCCATAGACCAGGGAAGCTAGGAATATTCAAGAATTGTTCTTTCTCAATTTTGTCAACAGTCGGACAAGGTTGCGGTTTATCATCTCCGGTTCTTGGTTTTGTAGACTGTTTGGGTCGCTGTACATCAAAGGAATCAAAAATCGATGATGACATATTAGCCTGTGTTGATGGATCAGATGTTTGTGCTGTTTTTTTTGGAGCAGCATCAAATGAGTCAAATATTGAAGAGGACATGCCACCTGCTTGTTGTTGTGACAGGACTGTGGTCTTTGGTTTTGGTGGCGGCGCATCAAAAGAATCGAATATTGATGATGCCATATCTCCAGTTTGGGGAGCTGGAGCTTTCTTCTTTTGTGGTGCCGCGTCGAATGAGTCGAAAATTGACGATGTTGCACCTCCTGTTGGCTTAGGTTTCAGTGGTGCATCAAAAGAGTCAAATATTGAAGAAGTCATATCACTTGGCTGTGATTGTTTAGGGGGGGCTTTAGTCTTTTGCGGCGCAGCGTCAAAGGAGTCGAATATCGAAGATGGCATTTCAGAAGCCTTTGGTTGTGGTGTTGGAGTAGCAAAAGAATCAAAAATAGAAGAAGACATATCAGCTGGCTGCGCACTACTGACGGATTTTGGTTGTTTTGGGGCTGACGGAGCTGCATCAAATGAATCAAAAATCGACGATGATACATTAGTTGGCTTGGTTTTTACAGGACGAGGCGCGTCGAAAGATTCAAATATTGATGAATTTGCATCTCCATTATTGTGTTGGTATGGCTGTATGCCGGGTTTGATTACTCCATCTCTCAAAACAGTGGAATCTTCTTCATATGATGGATCTGCAACTTGCAACAAGATCCGCATGGATGGAATTTCAATCCCACAACGGCTCAGAGCTCTAGAAACAAGCAAGGCAGACGACCACAAGACGCGTTTCTTAGGCTTCAGCTTCTTTAGCAAGGTTGGAGCCGAGCAAAAGTTGATGACTCTGTTCGCCTTTTCTAAAAGTTTGCTATTTTTTGAAGTATCTGAACTTTCAACGTCAAGAAAAGATGGAGCTATTATATCCTCAATACGACCATCATTGGCGTCTTGTTTTGTTGACATATTATGAGAAAGGCGAATTTTCGCTTCGTTGGGGCGGCCAAGCCAAAGGAGTTGCACACATTCATGACAAATATCCTCATTGGAAGAGTATTCTATCTGTGACAGCAAAACTCGACTGGCATTGGGACCCAACTCTGGTCTCCATTCATCAAACTTGATGCCGTCTTCCACAGTTGTAATAAAACTTTCACCAATACTTCCTGAGCCTGCAAAACCACCTCCTCCTCCCATGCTACTCAAGTTAAACCCGCCTCCAATAATCAGACCATTTGATTGTGTGGGTGACTTGGGAGCATTATCTATTAACCGAGCAACTAAAAATGCAAGTGCAGGATCTTGCATTTGTCCTGTTATTATGTCCAGTGCAGTTTTGGTAAAAGGGGGTTCTGCAATCAAAAAGAATGCTGCAGCTGAAGCGTATTTTCGTTTACTGAGTAAGCTGTACGCATTTTTCTCGGCTGCCTTCCTTCCTCTGTCAGATGAGAAATCATGAGCGAGCATGAATTTCATAAACTTGGTCCCGGAGTCAGATCTATCAGTAGCAGCAATGGCTTTTAGCTTTTTCATGTTGCGACATGCTGCATAGTACAAAGCACAATCCATGACACTTTTGGTAGTCTTATAAATAGATTGAGCAATTTCGTCTGCTATTGAAGCTAGGACACGCTCAGAACGAACCCAAAAAGGGATTCCTATTGCGCGGGCTGATTCCCAGTTGAATTTTTCACCCATTGGCCGACATGCATCTAAAAGTTTTGCTTGGGTATTGCTGATGAGAGCTGATAAGAAAGCAGCAGAAGCAGCAGTATCAAACTTTTGTGATTCTCGCTCAATCGAACTTGATGCTTGCCTCAAGAGCATCGCATCATACGGATTTGATTTATTATCATTGGCTTTGCTTGTAGCCGTTTTTATGCTAAGCAGTTGCCGCATCAATGACACGCAGAAGAGACTAAGCTGTGCAAAGGAATCAAGTTTCTTAAAGGAAGGTGGTTTGGATAGAATTTCACCAATAGCCCAAATGCAACCTAGCTCGTCATTGCTCAATTTTAGCAATGGGGCAGGCAGTGGCTTTTTGCATTTAGCTGATTTGTCACCATTACTGCTGTTATGGGACATGGCCAACATGAACTCTCTACTTCGTGGTGAGCTATAACTCTTTGGTTCGCTTTTTGGCTGAATAATATCAATTGGAGATAAAGCCGCTTGCAGCTCAGATAGAAGAACTTCTTTCTCTGATAGTGACGTAGAACTCGCAGGGTTCACTGATAGCGCCGCGAATAAATTTGCTGATGTTTCAACATCACCTACATCCTTCTTAACATCATCATCCGAGGTATGTACAAATTTGTCACTTACAATTCCAAAAGGTGCATTTGACAAAGGCCCGTGACCATCCCAAGATGGCCTCAATGATTCATCAGAATTCATCCACCGAGACAGCCATGTGTACACAGCCTGAATATAGTTTTTCAACGCCAAATTTGCACCCTCGTCTTCCGTACAAATGCTGGCCAAAATTGATTCAGGATGCCAGTCAGATCGCATTTGAGATTGTTCATCATTCGATAAGACGGTGCAGCGCAAAGCAGATATTAAATGTGGCAATGCGTCATGAGGGCTCATTATCCCGTTGTATGCACCATTCTCGCTGTAACTAGTAGGTTCGACTGATGGATATGATAAAGTAGCAATTGGATGCCAGTGTAACTGAACACACGACCGATGGAACACAACTGCCATGTTTTGTGTGAAAACTACCAGCCACGGGAATGCATCCACAAAACCACTGGAAATCCATTTGAAGTCAAGTATTGATTCATTGGAACATCCCTGAACATCGCCAATGACAATTTTGGCACTGATATACTCCAAGGGTTTATCTTCTTTGGCGTCTTTGTGCATAGATTGGGGTAGTGCAGACCATATCGTCAGTTCCTTGCACCCCTCTATACATTTCCTTATGCACCCAAAGAGCTCTATAGAAAATGATCGCAATGTGAACATATCCCTTGGATCATGTTTGTTTTGGATTGCACTGTTGCCGTGAACATTGAAAATACATGGATATTGTCTGAAAGATGCATTGATTGTTGTTTCGGAAGACGAATCATTTTCTGTCGCTTTAACAGTTTCGATAAATAGCAAAGAGATTTCCCCTGCACAATCATGAATTGCAACTAACCAACCCTTCTCTGTTGAGCTGATCAATGATATCGATTTAATCCCTGATTCATTTCCAGCTCCTTGTTCATCCAAATAAATGGAACCAATTTCATCAAAACGAGCATTTTCAGGATCAATATCCAAGATCACTTCCATTCTAGCTGCTTTTAACATTCTTTGGCCAGGAACAGCCCAAACTACCAGTGCCCCTCCACACATCTTACTCGATACAGTAGCACCTTTCCCAAAGTTCCACGGCAAAAAAAGCATCGCTAGTGGAGAATCTTGAAGAGCCTTATCAGAAGCGCCAACCACGGCATCACGAACAACAGCAATGATACGACCAAACTCTTGCTGAATTTCTGCATCGGCTCCGACTTCGACTGTGGCGAGGCTACCACCGTCTACGCAACCACCAACAATAACAACATTTGTTGATCCTTTAGAATCTGGTGTTCCACTACCCCTCGTGCGTCTACTGCCTTTTGATCCAGAAGTGGGCAATGTTCCTTGTCGCCTTCCTCTGCATCGTCGAAAGCGCATCCGGAGTGGAGATCCGTACGAGTCAAATCCAATCTGACGAACTGTTGCAATTGCATCTTCAAACCGACATCCTTCCAGACTCACATCGTTAACAGCGAGAAGTTCATCCCCAAGCATAATAACGCCTGAGCGCTCTGCTGGCAACCGACCTCCTGATAGAGGATGCTGTTTGAAAGAACCAGCAATGGCGGGCATTCCTTGCGCCTGTGCTTCTAGTCTAAGACCCAGTCCGAAATCAGGGTGAGGTGTGATACTCACTTCATATATCCCTCTACGATTCTCGCCCGTCGAATCATCATCATCAATGTCCATAGATGGTATTAATACTGCATCGTTTTCCATGACAAAATCGGATGCCACGCTGCTCCCCCGGCTCTCAGATGAGTCAAAGGGGTCATAACTTGGCATTGGTGGTTCCAGTGCACTCCATGGAGGTGGCATTTCATAAACAATAATTGTGCCTCCTTTGGTTAGAGTCACAAGCCGAGGTGGCCCTCCAAAGTTTTCGTCAGGCCACCAATACAAGCTAGACACAGCATGCTTATCAAATATTTGTGCAGAGTTCGAATCGTCACTAACTTTGTGGTGGTGACCTGGGAGACTCAGTGAAGGAAGAAGTAACGGAAGAGGAGTCAGGCTGAGATCTCTGAATCGCTTAGGAGGACTAACATTCTCTGAATCAACTTCGTTAAAAGATATTGGTGAGTCAGGGAGCTGCTCCAAAGTCACAGCACCATGCTTTATCCAGGATAAATCAATGGTGCGCCGATCAAAAGAAGTCCTTGCACATAATCGACTACCCGATTCAAATTCAAGACAAGCCGAAGGCAACTCTGCAATGTGCCGTGCCAATGCACGATTGCCTCCTGCATTGGGGTCCATCCCTTCCGGCATAGCCATGACATATCTCATTGGAGCACCAAATTCCATTGCACCAAAGTCTTTGTCTCCCCACAATGGCATCTCAATCTGAACCAATGCACTTCCACGCGAATGAGAAGACGTGATGCGAAGCTCGGAAGGAGGAATGTGACTCCCACCCAAGTCGCCACTATCGCCTAACCATCGAGGACCTCCCGACGCTGCCGTTGGTGATCCCATTCCACCGAGCTTGGAACCCACAGCATGTTTGGAACCCAATCTTCCTAATGCAGTGCCATCGCCCTCTTTCCCTTCACCGCTACTGTTGCCACTCAAATCGGGCTCCCAAGGATCCCACGCGGGCCAAATTCCTTCCACTTCCATCCGTCGTTCGCCCTCTTCTGTATCGTCCAATAGCACCTCTTCCGTTAATGATCCCGGAGGTAATATCGCAGCGACACTCTCGAAATGTGCTGGTAGGGCATCATCCCCACCAGTCTTCATGTATGACAAGCGAGACAAACGTAGTGCAGGAAAAGCATTGCGAAATGTCAATTCTGCAATCCATGCGCCTGCATGACTCCCAGGAACGGAATGAGAAGGAAAAGACGATCCCGTAGGTGCCTGCTGGTGATAAGTTGAGAGAAGATGTCGATTAATCCCACCCGATGTATCGGAGGAAACAGAATTTTCCGAAGAAGATAGTGGCTGCTGCTGTTGTTGTTGTTGTTGTTGCGATTGAGACGAAGTGTAAGAGGAATTAGCATCCACGCCCGCTTTCGGGATGGGCGTGAGTTGCCCATCTTTCTTCTTTTTCGTCGATGTATTGTTGGTAGGCGACGAATCCAAATCCCCCAAATTCGCAGCCGTAATTCCACGAACCCAATCTGCCCTAGATTTGGGGGGAGAAGCCCAATGCATCAACTGCCTCCAACTGTTCTGACTGAAAATTCTGACGGATGAATCGGAGGAGCATGTTGTTAATAGTAAATCATTCCCTTCTTCCTCCTCGTTCCATCCGGAGTTGTGACGACTGGAGGATGTGATGGTGCCGAACCCACGGAAGGACAGTCGTGTGACTGGGGCAGAATGGACTAGGAATTGGCCCGGTTTGTAGAGTATTCCCTTGACACTGCTTCTCTTGCCGGTGGTAGAGTTACTATTGGTGGATTGTGCCGCATTTTCTTGAATGGAGGGAGTGCCAGCGCCCTTTCCAAACACATTGTCCAAGAGTCCGTCAAAATCATTATTTTTGGGTAGCGGTGGAGGTTCAATGCCACGCGCCTTGAGTTCGGATCCCGTACGACGATGTTTCGGAGGTTTTCCACTGGGAGGAGGATGGTCACCGGTTGCATTGTTTATAGTACTTCCGCCACCAACACCACCACCAGCACTAGAAGCTGCACTGCCGCCATCCCCGCCAACACCGCCAATACTACCGCCAACACCACCCACTCCACTCCCGTCCTCCCTATCTCTCACAAAGGTCCTAACCCCAAAAGGATACGGAACACCCACCCCCTCCCCGCGTAGCACAAAGGCAATGGAACATCCATCCCCCGAAAGTGACACGTGATTGATAATGGCACCCATTTTATGAGTCCATAATAGAAGTGCCTCTGGTGGCGGTGGTACAACTATTCCTCCTTGTCCATGGTAGTAGTGCCCATTAGCACCATCCGCCACCTTGGATGACAGTGTCGCCTCGATTGAAAAATCAAAAATGGCCAACTGATCTCTGTGCGCAATTAAAACTCGTTGTTCTGTCAATGATGCACAAATCATGACTCCGTTTCCAACTTTATCATTATTGTCATGATTATTTGCATCATCATGATGTATGGTGGTGGTGGTGGTGGTATCATAATCCTCGGGCAAGGGGGGTTGACTACTGGTGGTGATATTATGTGTTGCTGTTGGTGGAGGTGAGGCAATGGTAGCGTATTTATCGGCAGTATTGGAGAAGGAAGAGGAGGTGGATTGCATTGTGGTGAGCAGTGATGCTCTTTGTTTTCTTTGACGATGAAAACAATGTACTGCTGCTGTTGCTGTTGCTGTTGCTGTTGCTGTTGCTGTTGCTGTTGCTGTTGCTGTTGCTGCTGCTGTTGCTGTTGATGTTGATGTTGCTGCTGATGCCGATGCTGTTGTTGGTGCATCATCCAATGCATTATTCAATACATTATGCAATTTCAATGCCGCGTATCCAAACACCTCCCGACAATTTGCCATGGCACCATTCACCCATCGAAATTTCCCGTAGGGTTCGATTTTGGGATCGGCGCGAATGGGATGGAAGGAGTGAATGTTGCCAAAGGAGTCGGCGGCGTAGATTCGTCCGGTGGTTGGATGAGATGTTAGGTGGACTATTTCTAGTTTTGGACTATTGCTGTTGTTGTTGTTGTTGTTGTTGTTGCTATTGTTGGTGGTGTTGGTGTTGTTGCTGGAGGCGGTAGTGGCGGCATTGAAAGGATTATAAACCCTACAAGTCTGAAATGGAACACGTGTCCTGGCATGAATTCCCAACAATTGACACTCGGTCGTGGTAGTACTATTCGAAGTGGTATTGCTGTTGACATTGGTAGTGCCACTGTTACTATCACCACTGTTCACAACATCCACATGTCGAATAACCGAGGTAAAAATGACTTCCATCCCCCTGTAACAAAACGATGTGAATAATGCGGGCACATGATTGATTTCTGGAATAATGATTGCATTTGCATCTTCTTCTTCTTCTCCGCCATCCGCATTGTTGGTAGTGATGCTGTCGTCTCTGGTGGGAGTTTCTACATGTTGATCTAATACATGAATCTGTTTGGAATTGTGCGATCTGGGTGTTGCCATTGCCTGCTGTTGCTGTTGCTGCCGTTGTTTACCTCCCACACCCACACCTACACCACCTACACCCCCCTGATGCTGATTTTGATGCTGCAAAGGTAACTTGTTCCCACCCTTCAAACGATGAGGACTCTTTCCCAAAACAACACCGCCCTTCGACGGCTGCGTCGCGGTGTTGGCGGTGGAAGAAGCAAATGCGGCACTGGAACGGGATCGCTCTCGGACCAATTTGGAACGACGGTCGCCTTTTCCTCCTCCGGTGAGGAGTAGTCTTCCTGGTGCGTTGCTGTTGGCGGGTGTGCTGCTTCCGCTTTGACCGCTGTGGCCGCTGCCGGTGCCTACTCCTGATGCAGCAGCGTCGAGGAACGGCTCGGATGCCACTCCTCCACTGTTGCTTGGGCGAGGGGGTGTCGTGGTGGAAGACGACTCCATTGGAGGAGGAGGCGGTGGCGACGGCGGTGGAAGAGGCATTGTCGTTGAGTCGATTCGTATTGTGATGTGCACAAGAAGTAGTGTCAAATGGAGTGCGTTTTAAATAATAATTGTCTCTCTGAAAGCAAAATCTACAATCTCGTAAGATACTATCTACAACGCCATGAACGGCATTAGTACTACTACTTTCCCTTTTAGTCGTTTTGTTCCTGAATGATGTTGTTGTTGGGGACTTGCTTCTGGAATGATTAAAAAGCCGTCGTCGATCGTCGTCGTCGTTGGCCGTTGTGTCATGGTCGGGAAAATTTTATAATGACATCTCTTTTTGCGCCGGGGAAAAGCGAGAAAAAGATCCTTCCATAGTTGCGAGAAATGTGATTTGTATTCAACCTACAGTGTTACCACGCAATAGGTAACATACGCAATAGGTAACATTTTTTGGGACGTGACAAAATTCAATTCCTACGTAGCTAATGGTACTAATTGTAGATTCACAACTAGTAACACCACGCAATAGGTAACATCTGAAGACCCCGACACTGCATGTTACCTATTGCGTGGTAGCACTGTATCTACTATGATATGGTAGTAGATACCATCAACCAGCAACTGCACAGAGTGGTTTGGAACAAAATTGAATCGCGCTTCAACATTAGGTACAATATTTACTTTGCTGCCAATACTGCTGTGAATCCATTGTCTTCCCTAAGGGAAACCATTCAAAACATTCTTTTTTATTCTTTGCCATGTTGTTTTACATAGTTGCAAGTAATAGGTAATAGTAGTGTGATCATAAACAATAGCAACATCTCTATTAGCAACATTCCTAGGTTAGGTGTCATGATGTTGTCAACAGTGGGATACAAAGCGAAGTCGATGAAGAGATTCCTTCAAGCACACTATTTACTTCACAATACTGCCAGTTTATACTGCTGTGAATCCATTGTCTTCCCTAAAAGATGATAGATATATATGTATGTAGTACCTATATAACTACTATAAGTACTCACTCTTT
>JALLAR010000545.1:0-14657 GCA_036939335.1 Conticribra guillardii
TTGCTCGATCCAATTATAAATTTGACAGATTGCCAACTACTACCACCACCACTACAAATCTTTCCACTTTATCATCATCGTCAGCTTCCTCTGGATCCAAAAAAATAGCAGGATCCAATGACTATTATTCGAAATTAATGTCTCAAAACAAGATTCTACATGCACAACAACAATCAAATAATCATGGCATTACTGCTGTTGCACAGAAACAACAACCAAAGAGCATCTTCCAAAAATCTCTCCGGTTGGCATTCGACGTGTCCTTCTCCACTTCCATAGCATTCCTCTCGGGAACATTTCTCTTTCTTCCGCGCCCATCCGCCTACATGGAAGACATGTCCAAATTACCATTGGTCGAAGGAAAGAGCGTCTATGCCGAAGTGGTTTGTCCTCCGTTGATTATGGAATATAAAAAAGTGTTGGAACAGTATGGTGGACGTTGGCCGGTGGGCAATAATGGGAATAATAGCACGAGCAATAATGGCGAGAGGAAAGGCACTACCGCCATTGCCAATAGCAGGAACGGTAGCATCACACAAGAAGATGTGAGTCTCAACATTATTCGAAAATTTGTCGAAAACTGTTCCAAGCGATCCAAGTATGAACGAGCCTTGCTGGAAGAAAGGGAGGCATTGAATACCAATACGATTGGGAGTAGTAATGGATTTCAAAATTATTTGATGGACAAGTTCAAGGGAAATGCGCATCCAATGGATAATGATGGTAGTATCGAGAATGTGGATAACGGCAGCAGCAACAGCAGTAGCAGTATTCTCAATTCTCAATCACCAGTCAAATTGGGTACAGTAGTGGTTCCCAGTCCAGGGGTGCCAGATGATATTGTGATCAACCTTGATCAAGAGGTATTATACTCCGACTATGATTTGAAGAAAAAGGATTGTGCCGCTGCTTATGGACCTTGCGGCAAACAGCAACGGCAACAACAGTAATGTCTTGTTTTCGAGAAGGTATCCATTGGGGATACTACTTGCTGAATGGATTCATTCCTACTTTTCTGTATATATTAAACTAGAATCTGAAATTATATCATTTCTACAACATGGTTCGTTTCCGTTTCTGTCGACCTCTTTGGTTGTTTGCGTGACTATGCAACGCAAACAAACTATCGCATTACTGCAACTCCATTATTCTCGCCTTGAAATCGGGACTTTCACTATAACTTTTGAGATCTTCATCTTGCTGCCTTTCTTCCTCGCACAATAAGAAGCGTCCAAAGGAGGATTTAGTCTATGAGTATGTTCCCCGACGATTGATTCAAAGCGTGGGGTTGTAGGTCTAGCTTGCTTGGGTTTTAATGAAACTCCATATGCCTTGCTTTTTTGTGAGCGCAATTTTGATTTGTTCGCTGGCTTGGGCTTTTTGTTTCCGGTGATATTTTCCTGGCAGGCATAAATCTCTAATTGCTTCCACAATGAATTATGTTCCTCGCCCCTACTGCCCATATGAGTAGGCGAAGACTCTAATTGGCGACCACATATTGAAGATGCAGGGTTCTCTTCTTGGGAATTGTCTAATCGAGGAAGGTTCTTAATTTCACTCAATGTAAGATCCTCGACATCACCATCCGCATAACGTACTCGCCGATCTCTAGGTGCTATTTTGGGGTTAATTCAAAGCAAAAATGCAAAGTGTTATCATAAATACTTAAAATTAAATGTTTGTACATGTGCAACAATACACCCCACACCACACCACTTGTTGTAATCTTACCTGCCCCAGGTCTAATTTTCACAACTGTCCCCTCAAACCACCCATACCAATCAAAGTATTTAAAGAACCGATATCCGACTGCCCCAACTTTGTTGTTAGACTTTCGTTTGAATGGCTTCGGCTTGGCAGCTGGTTTAGGTTTGCGTCCAGTTATAAACTTCGCGACGAGTTTTGGGGCTGTGGGATGGATGAATGCTAATGACTTTGACTTGTTTTTTGCAAAGTCCAAACGCGGCAACACGTATGGCATGCTTCTACATTTGCGGCCCTTCGATTGAACTACATGACTATGCGCAGCAACGTCATGAACAGCAACATCAGCATTTTGGGCAGGTTTGTATTTCTTCTCCTTCGCAAATTGCATCATGCTTCCAACGCAATCCGGCGATTTTTCCATAAATTCACGAAGTTTGTGCGTAGGCGACTCAATACAGCCATTATTCCCTTCCCCCTTTCCAAAAGTCCCGTGCGTACCACTATTTGTTGCATCTACATCAATGCATTGCTTCTCAGGAACAGCACTTGATAAATGAACCAACTCCACAACTTCATCATCCCCGATCGATGCAGTGTTAGAATCTTTAAATACATCCGGCACTTTCATTGGATTCAATTCCCAATTCCGAAGCTGGCATAATAACACGTACACTTCCTCATGATTCCTTTTCTTTAGCAATGTATCGATTTTCGATTTCAACTTTTTGTATCCTGCATTATTTTTATTATCAATGACGCGGTCTCTGTATTGTCGTCGAATGGTCATCCCCCCGGCGAGTTGGACATTTTCACGGATGCGCGGCGTGAGATATCGTTGGTGGAGGGTGGCATAGTCCTTTTTGTCGAATATGGAAGCGCTAACAAGGGTTGGCGTGCCGGGCGATTCAACAATTGTACCCTTGGTTTTCGTTGATTCTTGTGACGTCTTGTATTTCTCGCTTTTGTTACCGTAATCCTGATATGATGTGTTCGTTGATGGCATTGGCGACGTATCTATCACATCATCGTGATTACCACTACTAATGATGTTATTATTTCGCTCTGTATAGCTACTTTCTGAATCCGAATCAATCGTCAAATCAATGGCCGTTAAAGCACACGAGGAACATCCAGATAGGAAGGAGTTTATTTTTTGTTTGCTTCGGGTTTTCATTATGTCAAGTTATCTACTTGGTTGATAGTAGTTGCCCAAGCAGTAGTTGGAGTTTTGTTGGGGCGTGGTTTAGGTGTTTTTTTGTTGTCACCTAACTTCTTTCTTGCTCGCATTTGCGTCTGGATTTGTGTGTTTTTGTTCTTTGGAAAAAAGATTCACATCATCTCGAGCTACTTACATACCTCTACTTACCCAGGTGAAGCAAATACTGATTCCTACGTGCGTATTGTCATATCTAGATCTTTCGTAGATCTTTTCTGTCAACAACAACAACATCACCAATCACCATCATCACGGCGGGCATCGCCATGTATGATGTTCTAAACAACATCCGTAGTAGAAGATACCATAACAACTATTTTTTACTACTCTTCCGCCTCCGGCTCCGCCCTCCTTCGCTCTCTATGATGTAGCCTGCGCTCTACGTCTCGAACTCTCTCGAAGCACAGCACGACATAAATCATTCCAAAGCAACGACAACAATATAATTCAGCTACAAAGTAAACAAATCAGAATGGAATCCACTGGCACTAATGTTGGTGCGGCACGGCCTTGCTCCAATCCAATCATTGGACTGGACGTCGGAGGCAAGCTTTACTACTGTCGCACATCGACACTCTTGGGCGCCAATGGCGCTTCCCCATCGTACTTCGACGGTCGATTCGGCCCTGATAGAATCATGGACCCTGATCTTGAATACATCGATGAGCGCGGTCGCGAAGTCTACTTCATTGATCGTAAGCCCGCCTTGTTTGAGTTTGTGTTGGGTTACCTTCGAACCCGAGATTTCCCAACCGAAATCGGTAACTTCAAGGACAGCCCTCATCTCTGGCGAGCCCTGCGGAAGGAGGCCGACTTCTTTAACCTGCATGCGCTTGCCTCTCTTCTGCAGACCACATTTACCTGCACGCCGGCAGCAAAGGACGGCAAGGGCATTTTGTACTGGCTTGGAACCAATCAGGGAAGAGACCAGTACATCAACCCATACACACGAGGTATTGTTGACGTATTTTCTAAAAAAGACGAGCCAACCTCGATTCAGCAACGCATTGAGGAAGGACGTGCTCCTTGGTTCGATACTATCACGGCCAGGGCACAATCTGTCCAATTTAAGCCATTAAAAAATAATGACGGTAGTTTCCTCTGGTTTGACGGAGATTACGTATGTGTTGATTTCCGAAATGTTGCTGTGCGCCCAACTCACTTTTCGTTAAGACGTACTATTTTTTCGTCGTCATTTCTTGACTGGAATTTTGAGGCATCGACTGATGCTAAAAATTGGGTTGTGCTGCACAAGGCCGAGAACAACTTTGATTTGTATGCGACTGTGCCCGGTTCTGAAATTAACAACTTCGAGGACTTGGGAAAAAGTGTTGATGATGAAAGAGCGCGGATGGAACTCTTGTTGGAAGAACGTGGCGAAGAATCCACGGAAACAAAAACTGACTATTTAGAACGCCACCAACGACATACTTGTGAACTCCAGGACACATCTTGCATCGAATTCTTTCGCTATTTCCGCATCATCGTGAAAGACGACGAAGATACAGAATTTTATGTTCGTGTAACTGGCCTCGAGATCTATGGCGATGTTTTGGAAAATTGAGTGCCGGCATAATTTATGCCATTGTCTAGTTGTGTAAATGAGAACAATGGAGAGTGCTTCGTGTTGGTAGTAAGGTAAAGGAAAGGTTAAATCTTCTGTCGCATGCGATTGACAAAATTACAATTCTATCGTAATGTAATAATAGCACTCATTGTTTCTTTGCTGTATACTAATATTCAGTGTATGTGGCATGCAATTTCACTCTGTCTTAAGATATTGTGAATAATTGATGGTATATATTATTTTGTTACAAAACACTACTTTATGTTGATACAAAGGGAGAGAAAAGGTTGTCGAGGGAAATTTAATCTTCGTCATGACCCTCGTCAATTGCACCTGCCGACGCAGACCATGTCGTCTTCCAATTCTTAACCATGTTTTCAACTGCAGTGGCTTTGATAGGGCGATTTCTTCGGCTTTTAACATACAATGAGACTGCCATCTCATCCAATCGCAAACCTTTAACATACGAACGATCGTTCACTTCTAATGCGAGCGCATCATCAGCAGGTGCAATTGCAACAAGTGTGTCTTCCATGGATTCAACAAGTTCCCATACATGTCGCTCGCCAGTAGGAGCAACAAGGTGCCACAAGTCACCAACAATATGCTTTGTGATGCTAACATCTCTGACTCGTTTCTGTAGCATAAGAATGAAGTCCTCAGCATCGCTCACTGATAATTCAGCCGCGATGCTCATTAATTCATGGATAGTTGAAAAGATCTCGAAATCTTTCTCAATATTCTTTTTCAATGCTGGCATTTGAGGTACAAGACCTTCAAAATAGTCCCTCATAATCTGAACATCACCAGTCATCCGATTCAGTGCTCTCTGGTTGTCGCCAAAAAATGGCTTTTTGTTATTTCGATGCTTTTCGGCTCGCATCAAAAGGCACTTCACATAAAAGATCACAGTGGCTGACATAAGACTCATGACACCCTTCACCACCATGAAACTATCCATGTACGTTTCCAAATCTTCATGAAAGTCCTCCAGTGTTCGAACCAATGAAACAGCTAGGTCATTACCAGGCATATTCTCTTCCCAGTCTTGTTCAAAAAGCCTGGTGCCAATTTCTTCCTCAATGGGATCAAACACGTAAATATGCACACTGCGCGCAGCATATACCGCATCACTACTGTACACACCCATTAATTCGTTTGAGCTCGCCTCCAAAGTGAATTCCATATCTTCCGAAAATTCACACTGTGACAGCAATTCGGACATGATATCTTCACATTTTTCGCTCATACGCGTGAAATCATTGGATGCCGCACAGCAAGTTTCCAAATCCTCAAGAAAGTTGTCACGGGAATGAACTTGTTTCGATCGCATATGCGAGAGGATGATACAAACAGCAAGAATGAGGGCATCTGATTTCTTAGATAGCCTCTCACGGATAGTTCGAAGTTGAACGCTAGAAAATGAAAATACATCTTCACAGAGAGATGTAGTGAGTTTTCCTTCGGAAGATTGGTTCTTGACTGTCTCCGATCTGTGGGAAGAGGAACCAACATCACGTGCAAAGTGAGCAATGGAGAACAACAAGATAAAATACACTGAATCAAGACCCGAACACTTACCCATAGACCTTATCTAGCCATTCATCTGTCTGACTTCTGGTCCTCACTAAAAACTCTTCTTGTGCTAATCGATGGACCTCCCACAGCATATTATTGACCCATGCAAGACTCTCTGTTGCATTTTCCATATTGACCGTTCGTTTGTCCCCTGCAAATAAATCTGGTCGCTCTTCAAAATAAGTCTTCTTTGTGTCACGCTTTGATGCAACTTCGGGGAACGTTTCCTCTATCGTTTCACGAAAGTATTCCACCCATGCAACCAACTCTAGCAGTTGAGTGATTGTCAGCTCGGGAAGGTTTTGGCCATCGGGTCCACCGATTTGTTGCACGATATGGTTGGAACACACGTGGGCAACACATGAACTCCATAACGCTTCAACGTGCCAGTGCGGGGCAAAGCATGGTGACATTTGGTGCTTCACAATGTCAATCTCTGTTACGAGCTCTGTTGCTGCTTTCAGGACAGCGGTGAACTGAGAGTTGGTGGCATCTTCTTCCTCTGCCATATCAGCAGCCTTCGTATATTGGACGAGGTCAATAGTAGTAATAATAAAATGAGTTGAACGATGAAACAAAGAAAAGATGCATGTTGTGAAACCAAAAGCAGCAAAATTGAAACATACCTGTTCATGAACCCCTCTAAACATTTCAACCCCTCTCAACTCGAAATCTTGATAAAGCTGCTCCAACGCCGCTGCCCTCATGTTTGTAAAGCGCAAATTTCCAACATCAGTGCTAGTCTCTTGACGCTTCCTTTCCACCATTTCTGCCGCCTGCTCATAAACCTCAACAGCTTCCACCAAAGCCACAATGCCCGCAGGATTATTAATCGCAAGATCAAATGCCGTTCCAATTCCAGACAGAATGCGCATTCGAATTTCATCCCCCAGCTCCCAAACATTCTGCACATGAGAATCAAGGAAGCTATCCACCATATCATCATTGAAGTGGTGTGCGCCCTTCATACTATTCTCGGCCTCGACCAACAAAATTTCAAGTTCCACATGCTCCATGGACACGTTACGAATAGTATTCCACTCCTCTTCCGTCCATTCTCCCCCATGCAAATCATCACGAAGACGTTCGCACGTTGATGGAATTTGCGAAAAGAATTCCAATTCGCGAAAACACCGTGCGATATTCCGTCGCGCATTGATCGCCTTGCGCAAATACGGATATTTCGCCAATAAGAACTCGTCCCGATCGGAAATCTGCCCATCGGAGATGTAGGTCGTGAGCTCGCGCAATCTCCCGATGTCATCCTTGGTGGCCCCCACGGCGTTGACAAGTTCTTGGACCTCCAATCCGCTTGCCGCGACACCATCGTTCAAACGTGCATTAATGATGGATAGATCGCGCTGAATCGCCCCTCGTAGTTTGTTTGTCTCCTTGTCCATTTTCATTTGCGCTCCCTCGGCACCCACCAATGGAAAACCATGGGCGCCAATTTCCACGCCTTCGCTCGTCTTGACCGATCCATCCACGGAGGCATTGCCCTGCTGCTGTTGCTGCTGCGGCTGCTGCTGGGAGGCGGCAAACGACATGGCACCATTCACGAGCAATTCATCAATCAATCCCGCATCAAACAACCACGTCGATACGATATTAATCGCACGTGCTTCTGCCTTTTTCTCGAAATCAACCAATGCCAAATCGTTCACCGCCTCTTTGATACTGGGTAATTCTTCGGGTCGTTCGTAGTAGCGGGAGGAGACGCCACCGGTTCCCAACAAATCATCCTTTTTTTCGTCGTCGTCATCGTCGTCATCGGATCCGCTGTAGTATCCCCCTCCGTTGGCTCCTCCATTATTTCCTCCTCCTCCTCCTCCTCCGCCGTCATGGGTATGATAGTCCGATGCCGCACGAGATGCCAACTCTTCGTACATTCGTTCTTGCTCCTCGTGATAATTATCAAACGGCCACGGTGTCACTAATGCACGACATTTCTTCTTTTTTGGTGCTTTATTCTTTTTCATGTTTCGTTGTTCTCTATTGCTGGTATTGCCACTGTTGTTGTTGCTGTTGTTGTTGTTGTGGCTGTTGCTGTGGCTGCTGCTGTTGTTGTGGTGTTGATTATTACTATTGGAATGATGATGGTGACCACCACCACCACCGCCACCCATGGAAATTCCATTGGAACCACCACCAGCACCTCCACCAGCACCACCACCACCCAATCCATCCTCATCTTCCTTTTTATTCAATCTCAACCACGATGCCAAACCCGCCGCATTCCCCGAAGCCGACGCATTATTCGTTGACTGATTCACATTGTTGTTGTTGTTGTTGTTGTTCACGCTATCCTCATCCATTCCCGAAAGTATGGGACGCGTGCTATCGGTATCCCCTCCTCCTCCGTGGTTGTTGGCCATCATTTTGTTATTTCCAAATGTCCATCGATTTCGTTTGGGACCGGGGGGTGGTCCTTCGCCGGCGCCGCCACTGCTGCTATTTGTTACGCCTCCTCCACCGCCACCACCGCCGGAATCAGCGGCATTGGAATCAAATGGATTGTAATAAATTTGCTCCTTCTGCTTCTTCTGCTGCGTCTGCTGCTGCTGTGGATGCGGTTGTGGACGGTCGGGTTTCGAAATCAAAGGTTTTGGAACACCGCCACCACCACCACCGCCACCACCACTCATGCCACCATCGTCGTCATCGATATCGAATGGATTACTCTTTGAATTTGGCATGGTGGATCTCTTGGAACGGGATGCCGCCGCCGATACCGATGCCGCTCCCGCTGCGGCTGTGGTTGTTGTTGTCAAGAATGCAGTATTGTCATCGAATGCGGCGGAGGAATTGACAACCGCATTATTGCCAAACGAAGATCTCGACGGTCTCGCCGCCGCCGCCGTCGCCGTCGATGCTCCTGCCGAAAATGACGATTTGATGCTTTTCTTCATTGCCATCATTTCCTCGGGTGATGGTTGTATATCATCCACGTCGTCGTCGTCGCCAAAGGGATTGTTGTTGGCGGTGCTTGCCATTGGTTTGGATGGGAGACGATTGGCTCTCCCATTGGCAGCGGTGGTGGTGGAGGTGGTGGTAGTGGCCTTGTTGTTGTTATTGTTATTGTTTTTGTTGTTGTTATTATTGCTTGAACCATCATCGTCAAATGGATTATTGGCGGATTTTTTTTTGAAACTCATTTGCTGCTGTTGTTGGTGTTGGTGTTGTTGCTGTTGCTGCTGTGATGACGATTGTCTTTGCGATTGTTGATTATGAATCTGCAATAATGACGACGGCGGGGGTTGTCGTCCCGCACCACGACTCTTGCCTTGTTTTGGCGCATGCTGCTTCGCCTCCTTGTTGTCATCCTCATCGCTGCCGCCATCATCGTCGTCGTCTCCAAACGGGTTCGTGGTCCTGCCACTCTTTTTGGAGGAAGAAGAAGGGGGCGGTGGAGAATCAAATGGATTGCTTCCCCCGCCGCCGCCGCCGCCGATGGAGGGAGGAGGAGGAGGCGCCTGCTTCGCCTGCTTGACCTTCCTACGACCAAATCCCGCCAATGGATCATCCTCCTCGCTGTCGTCATCATCCTGCCCACCGCCTCCGCCTCCTCCTCTACCAGTATTTCTACCACCACCACCACCCTTGTTGTTGTTATTGTTGTTATTACCATCATCATCGCTATCGCTATCGTCGCCAAATGGATTGGAAACATTTCTCATGGAGGGCGCAACCGGACGAGAGGGAGCCGCAAATGGGTTGGTGGCAGTAGTAGTGCCGCCGCCTAGTAGACCACCTGTGCTGGCGGCGGCGGCGGCATTTCTCGAGGCATAGTATTCGGCACGGGCATTGGCAGCGGCAGAGGCGGTATTGTTGTTGTTGTTGGTGTTGGTATTGGTATTGGTATTGGTGGTGTCGTCGGTGGAGACATTTTTGGAGGATTTGGAGGAGAATTTAATGAGCTTTTTTACCTTTACCATTGTTGTTATTGTTGTTATTGTTATTGTTATTGCTATTATTGCTTGCTGTTTATTAATATAATAATATTATATAATATGTATATAATGCTGTTGCTTTTGATTTTGATACGATGATGTTGCTGGTGGCGTTTGTTTTGATGGTTTGGTGTTGCTTGTTTGGCGTTTATGAACGTTCTTGACTGACTCAAGTTGTGTGTGTGCTTGTGTGTGTGCTTGTGTGAGTTGTATTAGAGTAGTATGTATTAATTATTGGTTCGTGGTTCCCTTGCTGCGTTTTCTTGCTGCTTTTCGGAGGTACTAGTACTACTACAAGATTTTCATTGCCATGAATTAATAGAACAGATCTCGCTGCTCGTTGTCGGTTGTCGGGTCGTCATCGTCCCAATAAATAAATAATATTCATATGAGTTGATTGCGTGTCTCCTCACGAATAAAAATAATGAAAATGCCATAAAAATGCCATTGCGTTGACTCGTTTTTTTGATCGATGTTGCGTTGGAAAATAATTAGGAGTACAAATCACTGGATACTTCCCCTGTTCTTTCAAATACTTTTAAAAAGATGAATAAAAATTGGTTTGACAGGAATGATGATGATGATGATGATCCATGATCCATGATGATGATGATGATGATGAACAATCTTCACCACCAATAAGGTAGATACTCATCTAAATCTATCATCACACAAACACTCATGTTTTTTCAAAACTATTTTCGCTAGAGAATACAACAGTAAGGCACAGAGACAACACAATCAATTAATTGGAAATTGGCAACAAGAAGGGGGGGGTATCTGCCTGCTGTAGTATACCTACTACTTATCCTCAATCGTCCCAAGTGGGAGCTTAAAAAAGAAAAAGAAAAATCACAAAAAACCTTTGACGCTGACTCTGTGAGAAACTCAAAATCACAGTTTTTTTTTCAAGTCAACGGCAAGACATTTTTTGTTCGTTTGAGCGCAAGCACTTTATTATTATTTGGCATGGACTCTTATACTTATTTGGTCATCTGCCTTTAGGATTATAAGAGGGATATTCATCTGTCTGTCTTGGGGGGCACTTGTTATCTTGTTGGAGCTGTGATCTGGTCCTTATTTTTCATTCAAACTAACCGCATTGCTGTTCTGTTGTCTTAAAGCTTATATATGATAGTCTTGTTTTCCATTACCATTGATGGTATTTTTTAATTGTGGGATGTGTGTCAGTGTCAGAATAACATGGACACTCTGTCCTGTTTGTTGTTCTTGTATGTTAATTTCACTACTAGCTATCAAATATGTGTGTTTTCCCCCTATCTAAAAATATGTATTGCAGCCTTGAGCTTCTCTCATCTGTGTCAAGGGTCATAAATATTCACTTGATGGACATTGAGGACCTATTTCATGTGTAATCCAGATCGGAATATTTGATCTTTTAGGGAGGAGGAAAAATAACTTGATGTTTGGTTCGAAATATCGGCCACACTAGTAACATGACGGACAGATAAATGTGTCCAAAACCGTCACACACTAAAAAGAAAATACTAATATTCAATATAAACAAAACTCTAAACATTATTATAATCTGGAGCAGAAGCAAAAAAATAGCAGCGCGGCTGACAAGAGAGAGTTTATGCCAAGCTTCAAAAGTATGTTGTGCCATGAACAAAATCGCAACCTGATAGCGATATGTGAATTGAGATCATTGATAAAGTTCAGCCACGACAGTTCTTTCAGGTGTAAAAACCATGGGCTCGTCATTTCACGAAACAAATGAAAATAATCCTCCAATTTTCGCACTGTGGGTTTGTGCAGGTTTGTGCAATCTAATCTCATCTCTCGTTCTTCGTCTCGTTATAATCTATAGGCACAAATTCATCCTCGTTCTCATCCCCAATCTGAATATCATTCATACCAATATTTATTGGATTGTCGTCATCAATGTATGCTCCTCCCTCCTCCAACTCTGACTTTCCCTCTTTGCTTTTTGCATGATGACGTCTTACACCGGACTTATTATGCATTGCGGCAGCTCCTCCCTTTTTAAAAAATCGATAATACCCCAATCGTCGTGCTTCCGAATCGTCCACTTCAGATGATTCTACTTGCCTACTATTGATATTGCCCGATGCACCCGCTGCACCGGTACTGCTACTAGATTTTCCAAATTCGGCAAGAAGAAGGCACCCATTACCATACTCATCAACTCCCGCCACGGCAATGGTGCGATCTCGATCAGGAACAAATGCACATGCACGAGGATAGGGTATTCCTCGAACCTGCGCATAGGATTGTTCACCATCCATCCCCAAATATTTTTTCGGCGAAACGACAAGTTTGGGGAGCAAGCGAAACGCTTTTCCAGTCATGGATGTTGGTTTTGATTTTTCCTTGGAAGAAGATTTCAAAGAGGAAGGATCATTCGAAGGGTTGTTTGGATCCATTGCTTGGAATACGTGGACTGTACCATGATTACTGGCGCATCCGAGCCAGCAGGAGTCAAGACTGAATGTGAGACATGATATCGTGGCTCGTTCCACCCCTCGTCGAAACTCTCGCAACGGCACCGATGATGACACTGTCGCATTTTCACCTCCACTTCCCGTAGAAGAAGACGTGGAATCTCTCGGACCTCGTCCTCCTCCGACAGTCACTCCTCTTGTATCAAACAATCGAATCACCGTCCCTCGTTCCGACGCCGTAGCGAGGAGAGACCCATCCACACTCAATGCCAATGCCCCCAATGCCGATTCATGCGCATCCACAAATGTGGTTCTACGAAGTCCATACAGCTCTATACGAACTTGACCCCTCTGCGTACTAGGACAAGCCAAGACCATTCCATTTCGTTGTCCATTGCCCAAGGCATCCTCTGCCTTATCCCCACAACCACCACCACCACCACCATTATTCCCAGTACTAATCCCACCAACCCCCACATTATCCAAACTAATTCCAATCAAACCCCCCGGATTATCCCCCGTCGCAATCTTATCCAACGGAAATCGGAAATCCGAAAAATCATACACATAGACCCGATCCCTTAATACGACAATAATCCGATCCCGTCGTAATTTTGTATTGAGCACTTTTTGACGGAATGATAATTCGCTAATTTTTTGTTGCGAGTGGTCGTCGTAGATGAAGACCTTGTTGGGTGGGTAGTGGGGGGAGATGCAGGTGGAGGTGTGGCCTGTGAGGGCTAGGAGGTTGGTGCGGTAAAGCATTGTGATGTGGGCTATTCCAGCTTTTTGTTATTTTTGATTTGTATTTGTATTTTTGTTTGTGTTGTGTTTGTGGTGTGTTGATTGAATCAATGGGTGAGTAAATGGATGGATGTCATTGGTTTTTTTGAAAAAAAAATGAAAAAAAAACATTAATAGAGAAATGTTAGATTTGCGAATCAATGTCGTTTATTCAATGTCATGCGCAAAAACAAACTCCAATAAACAACAAATTGCAATGTACTATCTAGACAATCAAATAAAATCCATGCCATACTACCCTATACAGCATAAAAATAACACACAGTCATCTAAAAATACAACCAATGTAAATAAACAAACAAACAATACATACCTTTCTCGCCACCACCACCCAACTGCCGACGAAACGTCTCCTCAAACGGACTCACATTACAAATACGAAATCCATTCCCCGTACCCACGGCGAGACATCCTCCATCTTGGTTGAATGCCATTGTGAGGAGGGTGTCTTTGGTGTCGAGGTTGGAATCTTCTTCTTCTTCCTCCTCCATATTAGTACTTGTGCTGTAGTTGCTAATTTTATTGTTGTTGTTTCCTTCATGATGATGATGATGATGATTGCTGTTGTTGACTCCATGGTTGTTTTTGCTTTTGGCGGGATTGGTCTCATTGACGACGGGATTGTCATTATTATTATGGTTGCCACTTGTTTTATTGCTCTTGGGAATACTAGACTTTTTTGTTATTGCATCCTCAGGAGCGGCGATTGTATTTTTGCTGGGTTGGTTTGATTTGTCCTTATTATTGTCTGGATCACTAGTAGTAGGAGCGTTGCTGCTCTTGCTGGAGGACTGTTGTTCTTTTTGCGATTGATTGTTGGTGGCATTGTCGTCGTCATTATTTTTGATGGGAATTGCATTAGTCGCATCGCTGCTGCTGTTGCTCTTGTCGGACTCGATGCCGGACATGTTTCTGATTTTGTTTTGATTGACTGATTGACTGATTTGGTTCACTGAGTATCTACTGAGTGATTCAATGTCGGTGGTGTCGTAATTCGATGCTCCCTGCCCAATGTATGTCAGTGTGCCGACGCAGTAGTAAATATGTGCATGAATAACTTCGTCGCCTTGGTCGTCGTGATCTGTCGCGATGAGAGGTGATGAGAGAGTTGGTCGTCTGAGTGAAATACTATGCGGTGTGCCGGATTTTTGTTTCACGGGTTGAAATGTTTGTTGGCCTTATATCCGTCGGTGAGAGTGTCCACGTC
This sequence comes from Conticribra guillardii, assembly GCA_036939335.1. Taxonomy (NCBI): domain Eukaryota; phylum Bacillariophyta; class Thalassiosirophyceae; order Thalassiosirales; family Thalassiosiraceae; genus Conticribra; species Conticribra guillardii. The sequence continues at coordinate 14,456 of JALLAR010000545.1, forward strand.
GCGCTGGTGCTGTTGTTGCTGTTGTTGCGTCATGCGATAATTAATTCTCAGAACCGCCATCGTCAATGCGTCGGATGAGAACATCGTGTCACAAAAAAAGAATCTTTCCTGAAAATTTCAATTTTGACATATGAATTCCTATGTACGTATTACGGGGTGCACGGAAGTGCGCGAACTTTGAGATTTTTTTTGGCGGGACGTC
>JALLAR010000546.1:0-14657 GCA_036939335.1 Conticribra guillardii
GCTCTGGGACGATTGGTCAGATTTTCGGCCTGGGACGATCGGCTTCAATAGGAACGCTCTAAGTCACTTGCCTCCACTTTTAGTTTTTGGACCGTTTTTACTCATGACTGCACGAGTCAAAAAAAGTCCCAGTCCCCAAAAGTAGCCATGTCCACAAGAATCCAAGAATCTGGGGACCATAGGACCGTTTTGGGGACTTTTTGAAACGTCCACGGGGGAATTATACAACTAAACTCATCTCCCATGACTTTATAATTATAATTACCCACAACTAATACTATTTTTATTTGTTTGTTGTGGCTGCTGAATTTGGCAAAGCACCCCCCATTTGTTCTTGTTCTTGTTCTTGCCTGTCTTTTGCAACATATGTGCATATTTTATTGTGATTAAAACCTGAAAATATGAATCACAACTCATATGCTCTTAGCCTCAGCTGACAAGAGCTTGTCAGCTTGTCCACTTGTCCACACTTGTCAATTTCAACTTGTCAGGTTGTCAGGGTCAGGTTGTCTCAGAGGTACTACACTCTCAAAATATCTACAATACCCCTATTAAATCTAGACGTGATGTTGAATAAATTCAAAACAAACCATCAAGGGAACTGTAAACAATTTTAATACACACATTATTTATCAGGTTGGCAAATCTATTCTTGAATACCAAGCACAAGCAATGGGAGAAAACTACTTTGCTTGGCAATCTTAACTTCCAGAGAAAGAAGAATAAGCCAACTTTTGTTTTACTAACAAACAGAGGAAGCACATTTGCTTCAATCTCGGATCTTCTATTTTTTTTTTTTGCACGCCATATCGTATTACACTACTAGAGTAGTACCACGCGGTCGTGCGTGCGGGAGCGAGCGAGGGCCGGCGTACTAGTAGATACTATCGTATCTACTATCTACTACGTTGCTTTGGCGTGCTTTTGACATGTTGTTCGAGGTTCGAGATTGTGCTTCCATTTTTTTGCCCTTTTCACATCCTCCCAACAACACGGCTTTGTCCATCGGCACCAGACCTAAATAATATGCCGTTGACCCCATACCTCAGCCAGAGAGAAAAGCGTAAGTAGAGAAGTAGATACAGAAAGTTGGCTGTCTACCAGAGGCATCGTAATGGCGAATAACTTTGAGAGGATCGAGACATTACCAAGTTCAGCAGCCGACATTGGCATCGGCATTGGCATTGGCGTTGACATCATCCTTCTCTATTGTTTTCTGTAGGTAGGAGAAGCGCTACGTTTACTTTATTGAGGTCCGCATCTAAGCGTCGGATTCGATCATCGTGTATTTATTGTCGCTGTATCAGTTCTACGTGGCCCCATCTATCTTCCATAAAAGGCATTATTCAGTACGTGCATTTTGCAGGTTGAAGTCATTAAAAACAGCCCGTGCATATGTTTGCATTGCGATATTTGTTTACGCTGAAAGCGGAAGTAGACGGTATCAGCATCAAAAGCTTGAACTTAAAATCAACATAACTTCTCTTGAGTTTGAGCTGGACTTAGTGTCATTACAAACAATGGATATATTGTCGTTCTGTGCTCAGATCTATTTTGCCTTCAAAAGTTGATGCGTGTGTCCACTGAACATCTTTCATCTCTCCAACAATAAGCTTTGTTATTTTTCACTTTTGACTTCGGAATTTTTCTCATATCCCACCTGTTAATCTTATATCAATTGTGATTCATTTTGCACTCATCTTTCAGTAATAAATTGAATTGAACTGTACAACAGGCAACAAAAACTGCAAAAATCAACAAAACAAACACATACACACAGGTGCCACACCAATCTCCATAATCAAAACCCCCGGCTTTATAAGAATATCATAAACCATGGAAGAAGGATCCCACGTCTGGCTCCGGTCTCCCAAATCAGAGTGGGGATGGCTTCCTGCGAAAATTGTAAAGAAGAATATTGTCCCAAAAAATACTTTGAATAAAGATAAATCCACTTCCACGAAAAAACCTGATGCCACAGTGGCTAACAATTGCAGTGAGAATGGAGGAGAAAAAGATGTTAATGATGGAGGAACAGTGGTGGAGCTAACACTAGTCGATGATTTCACAGGTCTAGGAAACGAAGGGCAGTATTATCTCAAATCCAACACCACAACTAAAGAAGGAATAAAGAACGTGCTGTCAAAAACCTCGGGATACGGGCGTCAACTCTCAGGATATTACGCAGATGTGGAACCTTTCACTCAAAAGATTATCGTTGATGATGTGGGGTCCACTGTCGATGGCCCTGGCGCGGGGGAGCACCCTGATATTAAACTGAGGAATATGCCAGCATCGTCATCCTCTGCCCTATTATTTGGCGGTGTTGCCAATAATATTAGCAGCCCTTCTTCCTCCCCCAAAAGAACAAACAAAAATAACAACAATCTGTCAGTTGATACGGGGAACCACAACCCTAACGGAGTAGCAGGACAACCGTCTACCCTAATCCAAGACACAATTACTGGAGGAGTTGACGATCTAATCGGTCTAACACATTTGCATGAACCTGCCATCCTTCACGCATTGCGATTGCGATATAATGCTGATATAATCTATACTTCCACTGGTCCAATATTATTGGCAATTAACCCATTCAAGCGTATGGAGGGTGTGTATGGAAGAGGGCTGATGGATCTATACCGTAGACAGGGGGAAGTTAAGGTATCTGTTAGCAGTGGCGGCGGTGGAAGGAATGCTGCTTCCAATCCCACTACTCCACGTAGTGGACCCACTTCTCCTGCAATGGTAAATGGGACTGATGGATCAACTCCTACAGGCAATATTACATCTCTGAGAAATGGTAGCAATGGGTATCCACTTTCTCTACCTGCAATCCCATTGACAGATAATGGGAAAGCTATTCCTGCCATGTATCTCCATCGCCCCAATGGGAAATTACCTCCGCACGTGTACCAAACAGCCGACGATGCCTATCGAGCTATGGTGCGCGGGATGGATATAGATAAGTTTGTCAAACGTGGAATTGGCAGCAGTCGCTCATCTATGCGGGCCCCAAGTAGCAAGAAACTCTTAGGCGAAAAGAGCAAAAGTGGCGGGGGTGGTGCAGAGGACTTTGAAATGCCCACTAATCAATCAATTTTAGTAAGCGGGGAATCTGGCGCTGGTAAAACGGTCACAACTAAAATTGTTTTGAATTACTTTGCCATGTTGAGTCGGAAACTGCAAGAGGAGACAGAGGATCGTGATGGCAATAGTGATGTTAGCGGCAGTGGTGGGAAAGACAGTAAAGGTGGAGTGATTAGTCCCAGAAATTTGATTAGTGGTGTCAATATTGCTAATGTTAACAATGCCAGTGGTTCTGCTACCAAAGATGCGTCAATAGAACAACAAGTCCTTCAAAGCAATCCCATCTTAGAAGCATTCGGAAATGCCCGTACCATGAGGAATGATAACTCATCTCGTTTTGGTGAGTGCTGCCACAAGTTATGGATCAGGATTCGATTTTTTCAGTTGTAATCAACTATTGTTGTCTTATTTTGGATAAATCTTTTTAACCTTCTCGAATCATGCTTCAATCTTTCGCAACAGGTAAATACATCAATATTGCTTTCACCGAAAAGGGCCAATTAGTTCGTGCGTCCATAGACACATATCTCCTTGAAAAAGTGCGCTTGATTTACCAAACGAAGGGGGAACGTAACTTTCACATTTTTTACCAGTTTCTAGAGGCAGCATCGGAAGAAGATCGGGAAGACTTCTTCTTGAATGACCTGACAGTGCATGATTTTCATCTGACTAATCAAAGTGACACATACGATCGACGTGATGCCATCAAAGATGCGGACATGCATAAAGAAATGGTGGACGCCATGCAAATAATGAATTTTGGATCCGAGAACGTAACACAGTTGATGCGTTTAGTCGTTGCTGTGTTGTTTGCTGGGAATATGACTTTTGCGGCGAAAAACAATTCAACGGGAACTGATTCATGTTTTTTAGAGGAGACTGATGCTTCATTGGCAGTTGCTCATTTGCTTGGTGTTTCATTTGATAATTTGGCTGCAAGTTTGACTTCCAAAGTTATTTTTGTAGGTGGAGATATTATTCACAAGGGGCTGGACGTTGGACAGGCCGAGAAAGCGAATAAGGCATTGATTAAATCCATTTATGGCGCAGCGTTTGACTTCATTGCAGAGAAAATAAACGCTAGTATTAGTGCTGGCGGTGGAGGGAGTGGAGATGCTTCTGTGACAACCAATGACGGTTCTAAAGGTGGTTCCTCGCGAATGTCAGGACGCTCAAGTCTTATCCGTCGGGTGAGTTCGAATTCAATCTCCTCCATTATTCCTGCTGGAGGAGCTAGCATTGGAGTTCTTGACATCTTCGGTTTCGAAACATTCGACGTCAACAATTTCGAGCAATTGTGCATCAATTACACCAATGAGACACTGCAACAGCAATTCAATAAGTTTGTATTCAAAATGGAGCAACAGGTCAGTTGTCATTTTTTGTAAATGCATGGTTGTTGTAGTGATTGTAATTTAATCTCATTATTTGTTTCAATTTTTTCAGGAGTATGAGCGTGAGGGCATTCTCTGGAAATTTATTCCCTTTCCAGACAATCAGGATGTGTTAGATCTTATTGCGAAACCACGCACGGGCATCCTTCAAATATTGGACGAGCAATGTATGGTTGACTGGGGGAGCGACCAAAAGTTCAGCCTTAGTCTATATCAAAACTGTGGCAAGCATGCTTGCTTCAATGTCACATCGACACAAAGAGTCTCCAATAAGTTTTCAGTGGAACACTACGCAGGTTATGTCGAGTATACTGCTGATAATTGGTTGGAAAAGAATAAGGATCAGTTGCCCGCAGCAAGTGTAGAATTATTGGAGAGCAGTGACTTTGAGTTGATTGGGCAAATCAAGGTGATTAGCAATAAACCTGTCCCATGTTTAAAGAGCTGGGCACTACTTTATCAATTTTTTTTGACTCACACCAAATTTCACATAACATACCATTTGCATTCAATCTTTCTTAAACTTTGCATCAAATTTCAGAAATATGTTCGATCAGAAGGCTCCAAGATCAACACGAAATCACTTGGCAAGCAATTCTCCGATTCTCTCAAAATTCTTCGCGCCCGCATTGACGCAACCATGCCTCATTATGTGCGTTGCCTTAAACCTAATGATGATCTTGCCCCTGACACCTTTGATCCCAAAAACATTGTCGAACAGTTGCGTTATTGTGGTGTGCTAGAGGCAGTACGTGTTAGTCGTGCTGGTTATCCCACTCGCTATCCACATGATGTGTTCATGTCCCGATATTATATGCTCTGCCCTGACAGATCGACTGATGCTGGCAATTTGTCACCACATCACGATGAATCTACTGGCAGTCTTACTGAAGACCAACAACAACTCAAACGCCTTGTGTCAAGGGTAGCTACAGAGGTTTGGCAACTCGAGCATGAAATACACCTACGGCGACTGGAGAATGAACGTCGTCGACTTGGGACGAATGCTTCCGCAGTACAGCAGCAACCAAAAGATATTAGCGATCGCAATGCCTTGGCACGACCCGAAACGATGGATGAATTCCTAAGGCTTGATTTCTCATCGCGCTGTGCAGTGGCAGGCTTGCAACTTGGCAAAACAAAGGTATTCCTTCGTAGAGAAGCGTTTGATTCTATTGAGGCAATTAGAAACGGAAAGTTTGGTGCAAATGTGACAAAGATTGCCAAGTATTGGCGTCGTTACTTGGCTCGACGGTACTTACTTCGTACACGTGCATGTGCTATCAAAATCCAGTGTCTTGCTCGAACAGCGCAGGCGAAAGGGAAAACTGATGAATTGATGAAGGCGTTCAAACAATATTTGAAGATGAAAGAAGCTTCGAAAAAAATTGCTCGATGTTTTCGAAATCATTCTGCATACAACAAGGAAGGTGCAGAATTTCGCCATAAGAAATTTGCAGCTTCTAAAATCCAGGGTGCTATAAGAGGGCGCGCTGCCCGCAAACAGGTATCCTACATCATTACTTGTGTTGCGAGACTTCAATCACTGTGGCGTTCCATACATGCTCGTCGAACATACGAGGAATCAAGAATTGCGATAATCAAAATTCAGTGTATGGGGCGCATGATTATAGCCTACCATCGCAAAGAAGAGGCAGTGCGGGAACGTTCTGCGACGAAGATTCAGTCAGTAGTTAGAATGAAGATTGACTTGCTACAATTTAAGAAGAAAAAAGAGGCAGCCACCCTGATCAAGCGTTCATATCGCGAACACCTCTACCAAGTTCGTCAGTTTTATGGTACCTTTCTCAAACGGTACTACATGCTTGGTGATCCGAATGATCCCAAGAAGAAAAGAAAGCAAGATAGGAAGAAAAAGATCATTCTCGCACGTCACAGGAATGCCATCATTAACGAAAAGAGACTTGAGTTGACGAAGTTAGTAAACAAGCTAACACTGAAACTGTGGGAGCCGAATATGTTTGAGTCTTTCTCGAAACCCAAAGTAATATTGCGAGAACCTTCACAAGCGCGCAAAGCTGCCCCCCAATCTACGAAGCTTCCTGAGTTTACACCCATTCCCCAAACTAAATCTGAGTTTTTGGCTAGAAATCCGTCTTCGATGTATACTCTAGTGGGTATGCAGATTTGCCATGGCATGGTGTTTTTACGCCCGGAAACCTTTGGGCAACTAGAGAACATGAGGAATGAAATTGTAGCGGGATCTTCAGCTAGGATTCAAGCCATAGTTAGGAGAAAACTGGCAGTCGAGGATCTCAAGAGAAAGAAAGCAGCCACTATACAAATTCAAAGCATTCTTCGCATGAGGTTCGCTAAAAAGAAACTCGTACCTATGAGGCGAGAGCATGCTGCCACACTGATCCAAAGCATATTTAGAATGTCGACGACTAAAAAGAGCGTATGGGATAAATATTGGAGCACCCAAACAAGCGAGTTGTTTGGGTATATCAATGAGGATAATTGGTACATGGTAGAAAAGATGCTTCACAAGAACCCTCTCCTCACAGAGGAATCAGAACCTTTGACCGGAGATCTTCCTCTTCACAAGATCGCCGAGCATGCTTCAGCTTGGTCACTATTAATTGATATGATTCTTACACTTTATCCCAAGGCTGTTGTTCAGAAGGATTTTTCTGGTGCTCTACCGATTCATCATGCCGCCCAGGCCGATAACATAACAGCCCTTGAGATCATTTACGAATCTTACAAAAATGGTGCAAAAGACATCGATGCCTTAGGTCGTTTGCCAATTCACGTTGCCGCAGAACACGGCTCGATCGAAGCTATTAAGTATCTTACCATGAAAGTTCCTGAGTGTGCCAACAGTTTTGTCCTCCCTGGGTCTGATTCAGGTGGCAGTCTCCCTCTGCACCTTGCATGTAAATCTTATGCCTCGGTTGGTGCCATCAGCGCTCTTTTGCGCACTGATTTTCATTTTTCACTGGCAAGCCGCACTGATGAAAATGGGGAATTGCCTTTGCATTTGCTTCTTCGATGCGGATCAAAAGTTGATGTAGCTGCTGTGAAAACTATGTTGACTTGTCACTTGAATGCGATTGCAACTCGAGACCAGACAGGAGACATTCCACTTCACATTGCTCTCAAGAATAACTGCAGACCGGAGGTCATAGATACGCTGCTCGCCCATTTCCCAGGGGCTTGTGTTGTTATGGATGGCGAAGGACACAGCCCTCTCTTCTTGGCACTTTCTCACTCTGCCGAGGATAGTACTAGTCTTTCTTTGATTAAGCATGCACCCCAAGTAAGTGCTCGAATTGTTTGATGGCTTAATTTTTTCTTTCCGCCAGTATTCTAAAATGTCTTTTTTGTTTATTCCTTAAAAGTTGGTGACATTAATTGACGACAGCACGGGAAAACTGCCCATTCAGATTGCAACTGAAAATAAGCTCTCCATGTTTATTGTATACAGGCTTCTGAAAAAAGACATGCCCATTGATCTCAATGAAAAGATCCAGGTTCGCCTTATACCTCACTTTTATTCATGGAACCACATTTTGCTTTCTGTGCACGACCGGTACTACCAAGTAGTTAGCAAAATCCTGCAGCAATGTACGCAACCACAGGTACTAGCTCTAGCGCATGTGGAAGACTCTGATGGCAAGATTGCTTTGGCGTCCGCAACCCCTATTTGTCGCCACGAAATTCGAGTCATGCTGAGACTTTTCAACACTCTTGAACTTGTGAAACAGCGTCCTGCATTCACCAATGCTGCAAGTGATACTGAAATTTTCTACGCCTTACGATATGAACCACCACCAGAACAAAGTGATCTCTTTTCAACTGACTATGAAAATAAGAAAACAGACGAGGAAGACTATGTAGATGACTGGGATGATGATCTTTCACATGTATCAGATTCCTCAAAACAAGGGGCAAATACTTGTGGCAGCGAAGATTCCAATATGAGTGTTTCTGAGAAACTCAGTTTGATCCGAAATGAGACCGGGACGCATGTTATTGCAAAAATTACTCCCAGGTCTGATATCGTTGAGCGCGAACTCAAGATTCGGAAGGATTTCAATCTATCTAGACACTATGTGCCCTCGGTTATCAGTGTACACCACACAGTTCATCATGGCGCGTACGCGAATGCCAGCGCAGAACCAGCCTATTGTATCACCATGGAAGGTGCTGATGCCACAGTTGAGCACCAGATGCTCGATCTACGAAGAGCGGGAAAAGGCTTCCCTGCCAACGAGCTCAAACGTGTTGCAATTTCGCTTCTCCATCTCCATGAAAATGGATTAGTGCACACTGATTTTGGACCCCATAGCGTTGGTAAGTTTGGACCACTGTGGAAACTATTAGGCGTTGGTGGATGTGTGTGTATAGGAGATGCTACAGATCCAAAACATGGCATATACCACCCTCCCGAGGCAGTTGTCGTCGAATCAGTGATTCATGACGGGAAACAAAGGAAAACAGCCAGGGTGAAATCTATTCCCGCCAATCCATCCCATGATATCTGGGCGTTTGGAAATTTGGTTTACGAAGCTGTTGTGGGGGCTCCTATATCAGCTTATTCTCATAGAGGCCATAAGGTAAAATCATCAAACCTTGCCAAGATTGGCCGTTGGGATGACCAAACATTAAAAAGAGCGATGCGGCATGTTGATGCAGAAGATACACTTGCCCGAGATGTGATTTGCAAGCTTTTACATCCAGATCCATCACAGCGATTTTCGTCAATAAGGGAGGTAATCGCAGATCCATTCTTCAGCACAGATTGTGGGGATAGAAAAATTCAAAGGAAGAAGAAGGAAATGCCTTCGGAGAATTGATATTGTATATGTTCACAAGCAAATACAAAGTATCGAAAATAAAATACCGTGGCACAAACTTAAGACAAATATAACCCAAGACCATTTACAAAGCACACACACCAAGTTTTTAGTATGTATACATCCTGCTCAAAACTCAAAACACAACAGTGCTCAATCTCTATGTTTCTATAGAAAGAAACCTATATAGATCAGTTCTTTGAAAGGAGTTTCAATGCTGCGCAGTAAAATGACGTTCCCTTGAAAAAATAGTTAAAAAGTGAACTTTAAGATTGTTTATTATGCGAACAAAAATTGCTAGCCATTTTTTCTTTGTAATGCTTTCTATGTCATGCTGGTTCAAAAGGTAGATCATTGTTGTAATTAAATGCTGCCAAGATTGTCACTTACAGGCTCACAGATAGAATCAAGAAGATTTTTGCCTGTGTTAACTTTTTTGTTGGAGGTAGCTGCATTGATAATTTTGGTGTAAGCTAAAGCAAATTCCCTCCTGATGAGCTGAAAATTTGATGCCTTGAGCACATGTGCAACATCATAGAATAGTTCAAATGGATCTTCGATAGATAAACCCTGTCTGAAAAGGCTCCATCCATCCTCTTCGGCTTTGATTTCCTTTTCCATAATAGGATTTGAGTGCTTTGCATTCAAACTAACGACATTCTTCTTGTAGTCAAACTCATACGCGAAATAATAAAAGAATGATGCGAGAAGCATCCCATGCGAAGGAAGATTCCTACTGCTATGAGAACAAAACTGCGTCACACTCTCGAGACCAGATCTGTAGAAGTAAGAATTAACCAAATAATTGGATTCTGTTGGATGGGATCCACAAAATTGATTCTTGGGTTTGGCAGGAATTTCGCGGTAAGGACCCACAGGGTTTTGAGCCCAAGTAGGATCCATCCACTAGTAGAGCAAGTATATTTTGAAGTCGGTACGCAGCCACATTTTATTGAAAGGGTATTTAAGAAATGTGAGAATATCATACAAATCAAAAAAGATTGCTGCTGAAAAACAAATACCCATTTGCATACTACTCCAAATTCGATATAACTTACCTGCAAATTGGGGAGGATGGGATTAGAGTTGTTGCCGCCCTCAGGGGTAATGACACCTCCATCACCAGTGGATTCGGAAGAGGTGAGATAATACAGCAACATCAGAACATAACCATAACTGCTGAGAGTATGCTTTGAAGGTTCGTTTATGTCTCTGGCTTTGGCCCATCGTTTGATGATGGAAGCGAGAGTACAAGTGCTGGGAAATATTTTTGAATATGCATGTAGCAAAGACGTATTAAGACACGCCAGTGGATTTTGAAGGGAAAGGTCACATTCAACAAGGATAGTTTCGCCATTTCTACTGTAGGGAAAATTGAATTTCACAATTGGGATTCGCGCAGTCAGACGGTCTGTGTTGACATCAACAATGCCAGCTTCAGTAAATTTTGTTGCCAACTTGGCCATTGCGTCAACACCATTTTCATCCTTAGAAAAATTTGTAGCAGAGGATGGCACTTGCAAACATAAATCAAGATCTGAGTTTGGAGAACTATTACACAGAGAAAAAGAAAAAAATGATGAATTCAAGCTCTAATGACATAATAGAAGGGAGCAGTCTCAAGCAATACTCACCCAAATCCGTTTGCAGAAGAGCCAAACACAGCAACTCTTGTACCAACAGGAAAAGCACCGCTGGCACCTAAAATGTGCTCAATGCTTGCGCGTACGTGCTCACGCCTACGAAAAACTTCCTCAGATACAGCATACTCATCATTGTAAAGATTGTCTATTGCTGAAGTCAGGTCCTCAAAAAAATCAAGCGTAACAATTGGTTTCTTCCCCCACTTCTTACTTTTCGAAATTAGAGATGGAATAGAATCAAATTTGGGTACAAAACCCAATACTTGCAGCTGCATTTTTCTGCGGCTTTCTACACACAATTGAACATGTTGACTCCCAACAGGATGAGGAAAAGCCGAGACATCGCCCGGCATCTTTGAAACTTCATCATCCGATCGAGCAAAAGGATTAGAGGCAAATGCTTCACAGAGAGGACAATATAGCTCGTATTCAAGACGGATTTTAGACAGCAAGTCTCTTTTCAATAATAGCTGATTAGCATCATTTGACACAGCAGCCTGAACAATTATTGGAACAAAATAGGGTTAATCAAAGGAATAAATGCCGATCACGAGCATAGGAGTGTTCTACATTGAGTCATTCATACCTTGAGCACATGCGCATACGCAAGCTGAATTTCTTTCCATTTCCTTTCATTGGTATGTTCTTCCATGGCATGCTTTGATTTACTATCATTGGACGCAGTTTTATCTTGACCACCTCCATTAGTGTCAGAGGATTCGATTTCCGTAGAATCACCGCGAGCAAGTTCCAGTTGAAGCATCTTCTCGTTATTTTCCTCTATCTCCTTTTGTTCCTCCAACTGCTTTTTCTTCTTGGCGTAAGATAATGCAGCCAGTTCAACCACCTTTCGAGATTCACAAACGCAACCCCACGCAACTCGACCAGCACTATCAAAGTAATTTCTCGCGTATTGACCATCACTTCGAGCAGGCGAGAACAACTCCAGCACCGATGCTAGCGAATGCATTGATGATACACCCACTGTTCCTTTCTTCGATTTGAAGTTGGATAGTATGAAACGAAGAACTTGATCATAATCACTCTCCGCAGGAATAATGCTAACACATGGACCTGTTGCAAGCGTGACATGCGCTTCATCTTCAAAATAAAGACGGAAGACTACATTGCCAGGTGTCCTAGGAGCATAGAAGGGGACCGTGCCAAACACAGAGTCAGTCCTTTGATCAATTCCAAAGGGATAATCCTTCGCCGGGCGACCATTCTCATCCTCTCCACTATCGGGTCCTAAAATCTCCTTGCTGACGATGGACGATTGCGCTCCATTATCCGAAGCACCCCTACGAAACAACCCCACAGCCAAGTACTTGAGAGCATCTCTGATTGTAAGGTTTTGTGGAGAACGTCCAGCCTGCGATGTTGCCCTTTCTTCTTCAAAGCGGCGAAGTGCGCGATCGCGTAGGTATGTCAGGGGAAGCACCCACCGAGCCGTAAGCTCTGAACGAGGACGGACAGAAAGAGTGGGGGGATGATTATTGAAGGATGCCGTCGAACCAGGCGCCGCTGCTGGAATTTCATTAGCAAAAAGTCGTCCGGGCTGCTCCTCCAACCGAGTTTGAGTACGGCGAACCCTTAGGGGTTTTGAGGGTGTAGCAGCTGGTGCTGGTTTGGATTCTTTTGCGGGAGTCGTTAAAGCTGCTGGCAAAATAGAAGGAGTGTCCTTCTTTGCGTTGGGCATCTCTGCATTATTATTTGTTTCGCTAGGAGGTGTTTGCAAGTGAGGAGGAATGCCGGGTGGAGGGCCATGGTGTAGGTTGGGGGATAGATTTGGAGGTCCTGGTGTGGCAGCGGGTAAGGGTTGGCCCATCCCAGGAGGAGCCCTTGCAGGGGCGATATTTCTGTGCTCACCGGCAGACATGGGATGCATTGAACCCTGGGTGACATCTGTCTTTGCATACTGACTAGGAGCATGCAAACCAGGTGGCGGAGGCAAGGGCGGCGGGGCGAGAACAGGTTTTGGTGTCGATCCATTTATTGCATTCGAAGCAAGGGCGTCATTTTGTAGAGGCAACACATTGTCGCCATGGGTCGAATTTCCGCCATTCACAGTCCTGCCCACGGAGTTATCATTCAAAGTACCATTATCATTTCTGACTGCTGTTTGAGCCACCGAAGTGGGCACTGTCTTTTCAACTACTGGTGGATTGCGCTGCTGTTCAATCAAAAATTGACGTGCCGTGTTGATAAATTCACGTTGATTGGTGTGCACCAAATATTCTTGATGGATTTTGAATGCATTCGGATTTCCCGAGCGAACAAAGGGTCCAAACGCAATCAATACTTCCTGTTGCAGGAGATAAATGCAATAATGAGCGAAGCAGGTCATGAATTGCGTCAGTTATTGAAAGATGTTTACATGGATTGAGAGAATTCGGCAATATAATTTGAAGAAAAGACAATTCACGGCGAGAAAGATTCTTTAAAATACAGCAATGGAAAAACATGCAAAAATTCAACACTTGTAACAAGTTCATGAGTTTGGTTGTAACTTTGCCAGATCGAGGAAAAATATGATGGTTGAATTCGCTTCTGAAACATCAAACATTGTGCAGCGATTCATACCAGAATTGTTCTTATTCTTGTCCAATTACTTTTCCTTCCACGTAAATAATGACCACCTGTCAAAATGCAAAAAAGTCACCACTTCCCCATAAAATTCAAGTCTCTTGAAAGACCACTTTTTCACAATGCAAAAATATTCGACAATAATAATTACGCACCTCATCAGTCTTGAACACATCTTCATTGACATTGACATTTGGCACCTCAGCCGAATCCGCCACACCCGCAGAAGACGAAGAAGAGTCCACATCAGTAGCACTAGCTACCACAGGCGCAACAGCGACAGCAACAGCAGCAACATTGGACGAATTCAAATTTCCATTCCTCCCACCAGCAAAATTCCCACCCCTTCCTACATTCCCACCCCGTGCTGAAAAAATACGACGTCTTCCCCCTCCTCCTCCTCCAGCAGCTCCACTATTCCGTCCACCACCCGGAGATCGATTGCCGATGGCGGCATTGCTGCTCGCATCTCCATCCCCCCGACCACTGTCATCGTTGGTTGTTCTATCGTTATTGGTATTTCTACCTCTGCCGCGTCCTCCTCCCCTTCCTCTGCCGCTGCGACCGCCTCGTCCTCGGGCCGGAGAGGCGGTGCCACCATTGCCGCGGCCGGCACTGCCATCGCGTCCATCGCCCGTTGACATGATGGACGGGCGGGGCACTACTTGGCGAGAGAGACTCCTTTCTAATAGAACAGACTGTAGACTACTTTAATAATATGTGGTAGATGATAATAATGTGGTGACGATGGCAACATTTCCATTTGCCAATGCGAATGCCATTCACATTATTTTTTATTACAACATCTCTATTTTTGGCACTTTGATTGGCTCGAGTGATTTTTTGTTTAATTTTTGTGATGGCCTATTTCTGAATATAAGAGCTCTCCCAATCAAAATATTTATGGAAAGTAAAAAGTTTTTGACTGAAACAGTTTGCAGTTTTACACCCAATATGTTAATTAATGGATATAAAAGTTGTAAATATTTTATTTCTGTTATTAGAGCTCTTGAAAGATTCCTTAAATATTTAAAGTAGGAACTTGATACCACACTCTGCTTAGATTTGGCAAATCCTAAACGTCACACATGCAACCCTGTACTTTCAAGGTTTTCCCTCAA